>PVJN01060585.1:0-11535 GCA_004026805.1 Lasiurus borealis
GCGGCGTGTGCTTTGGGGCGGGGGGGCGTGGGTGGTTTACGAGGCAAACCCCAGGCTGGGCGAGGAGGGCCTGGCAGCGTGGGGAGCCGGGGAGCAGGGGAGCAGCAGAGCCGGCATGCGGGGTGACCGTGGCCAGAGAGCATCGGGGAACAGAGGCCCGGGGCTGAGTCGCGGTGCATCCCGCGTTCCTTCTCATGGAAAAGGACCCCGGTTTTCTCGGCAGCCCCCCACTGCTGGACGGCCTGGCTCCCGACTTCCATGGAGCCCTCAGGCCACTGACCTCCCCATCTGACACCACGGGCTCAGCATCCACCGCTGTCCAGCCACCCCGCTCTAGGGAGGGGAAACGGAGGCACAGAGGGTCAGTCACCTGCTGAGGTCACACACAGCAGCGCACGACCGAGATGACCCCGAGGTTGTCTCCTGCCCCCTGTCCCCTGCCTGATGTTCCCCAAGCAGGTGGAACAGGCTGCCTCTCAACCTGCTGCCCCACCTTCCACCTCCACCACCTCCACCCACTGCCTGCACGTCAGACACTCAAGAGCAGCCCCGTCAGGTCTGCTGGGAGGTCCACCCTGGGTCATTCACACCATCTCAGGCCTGGATGAGGGAACCAGGACATGGCGGGGGGGGCAGGTGTGTGGAAGGGGGACAGCGCGGGGAGAGCTAAAGGATGTTTAAGTTTTTTTTTAAAAATATATTTTATTGATTTTTCACAGAGAGGAAGGGAGAGGAATAGAAAGCCAGAAACATCGATGAGAGAGAGACATCGATCAGCCGCCTCCTGCACGCCCCCCACTGGGGATGTGGCCCCAACTAAGGTACGTGCCCTTGACCGGAATCGAACCTGGGACCTTTCAGTCCGCAGGCTGACGCTCTATCCACTGAGCCCCACCGGTTTCGGCAGCAGTTTAAGTCTGCTTCTTCTCCACCACGTGGAAAAACGGGGGGCAGGCCACAGGCACCTCACCTCATCCTTAGCTTTGAACACGTGAAGAAAAACGAATTAAAAAATGGCGGTGGTAAAAGACACACGTTATTCGAAGTATAAAACGTGTTGGATCGGAGTGAGGATGGAAAAGGACAGAGGGAAGGGTGGAGGGGACCTTGAGGAAATTCAGCTCCCCACGCCCCCCCCCCCCGCACCCCCCTCCATGAATGCACTTCACCCACAGACCCAGACACTGCTTTCGGCTGCCAATTTAAAACACGCTTCACGCCGAGACCTGTTTGGCTCAGTGGATAGAGCGTCGGCCTGCGGACTGAAAGGTTCCAGGTTCGATTCCAGTCGGGGGCATGTATCTTGCTTGCAGGCACATCTCCACTGTGGGGCGTGCAGGAGGCGGCTGATCGATGTCTCTCTCTCATCGATGTTTGTGACTTTCTATCCCTCTCCCTTCCTCACTGTAAAAAATCAAGGTTACGGAACGAATTGAACTCGTATCTCGAGGTACCACTGTAGTCTCATCGGACCGAATCCATTGACCACCTGACGTAGATGTTGTGGGGGGAGACATGCGTGCCCCCGGGACCTGGCTCCCGCCGCCTCGCAGGGGACACGCCCGGGTTTGGGGGAGTCTTCCCTCCTTCTGGAGTGGCGAGGAGCCCTGAGGCCTGGGCGCGGAGGTGTGCGGGGACCACCCCCCTCCTGTCTGGCGAAGGCACCCCGGCCGGCCGTGCCAGGAGTCCCACCTCCATCCCCAAAGTCCTTGACCTCAAGGCCTCCTGCTCTTCTTCCATGTCAACACCCCCACATCCCTCCTGGGCGCCTGCCCGAACCGCCCCCTCCTCCCCGGCAGAGATGGCACCGGAACCTTCCTACGCCAGGAGCCTCTTAAATGAACGTTCCGCTTTAAGGAACACTTTTCGGAATGTCTGCGGGGAGGGGTGCCCGGCTCTGGGTCCAGCGTGGTCACCATTGGGTCGGTGGTCTTGTGTGAAACCCCTTAAACCAGTGGTTCTCAACCTGTGGGTCGCGACCCCTTTTGGGGGGGGTCAAATGACCCTTTCACAGGGGTCACCTAAGACCATCAGTAAATGCAGACATTTACATCACGATGCATCACAGTAGCAACATTTCATGGCTGGGGGTCACCACCCCATGAGGAACTGTATGCAAGGGTCTTGGCCTTAGGAAGGTGGAGAACCACTGCCTTAAAGGCAGCCGTGACTCCAGGCAACGGGGCTGCAGCTGAGCGAGCAGGGGCTGGGTGCAGTCCCCTCTCTCTAGCCCTCCTCCCCCTCGTCGGGGTGGATCAGGAGAAGGAGACTCTCAGGCGGAGGAGTTTATATAAACAAAATACTTTATTGGAGGAAGAAAACGGCCAGATTACAAAACCTCTGCACTTCTGCTCGTCCCCGCGCCGGAGGCCTCTGAGGGACTTCCGTCCCCTCCCTCTCCGGCTGGACTGCAGGACACGGCCTGCGTGGCCGATAACAACCACCACAAACACGGTCCGGTCTGGATGGCCTGTACCCCGACCTTCTAGGAAAGGAGCCAATGACTCCCACTTGCTTTGGCAGCGTGTGTCCCAGCCACGTGCCCATCGACGTGATGGACAGACGTCCGGGTGGTAAACAGGTCTGCAGGATGCTGGCGCCGGTCTCATGTGGGTCTGGAGGCGAGGGCTCTGCCCTCCCTGCGTGCCCTTCTAGTCGAGTACCCAGGGTCTCATCTCAGGGACGGGCCTGGGTGTCCACGTACGAAGGCCGGGCGCCGCCCCGGGTGCTCCTGAGAACGGGCTGAAATGTCACCGTCACCATCCAAACGTCATCTTCTTCTTCGAGTGACAGTCCCCTGCTCTCTCCCCCGCCCTGCGCAGGCCCCGGGCCTCTGGGCGTTCGGCACCCAGAACAGAAGGATGAAACAAAGCCGCGGCCGCCGCCGAGCAGAAAGGAGCGGCACCAACAGCCCAAGACTCGCGGCAAACAAGGAGGGGACCCGCACGCTCGCTCCGTTCCCCTCTGAGGTTTCCTGAAGGCCCCCTCCCCCACCGTCAGCTCCCGCCGCCGCCGGCACGCGGGCAGGGAGCCGAGATAAAAAATAAAGCTTTCTTGTTACAAATGACATTATTTTTTTTTTTCCAGTGAGATACTCTTACAGTAAAAATAGCTGCTACATAAATCCCTCCTGATCTCAGAAAAGGAGTTGCATATTTCCAAAAATAGTCTTCTTATTTTCATCAGAGTCACGTGGGGCTTGGGGTGGGGGGTGGGGCGCGGGCGGCTGGTCCAGGCGGGGGAGCTGCAGGAGAAGCATCAGCTGGTTTCACGGCCCCGGGGACATAGGCCACCCGTCAGGAAAAGCACTGCTCCCCGTGATGATCCAAAGGAGAGACACCAGAGGTGCCCCCCAGATCACAAAGTTTCTTATAAAAAAAAAAGTCCCCAATGAACCAAGTGCTTGCCGGATAACAGCCCAGGCAAAGCAAACACACACACACACACACACACACACGTACACACACACACACACACACACACACATTCACACACACCGGGGATGAGCCCTCTGAGACCTCCGCCTGCAGGCACAGTGAAATGCAAATAATACACATTTCACCAGCCCTCTGCAGCCTGCCCGGGCAGGCCCGCGTTTCGCAAAAACGCCGTAGGTGCTCTTTTTTTTTTTTAAAAAAAGGGAATAGGCATTGCATTCGCATTTCACACAGTCACAGAGTTATCTTAAATTACAATATACAATTTCCGTTAAATAGAGCGGTGGGAGCGCGGCGAGCAGACGGCAGTCCTATGTACAAACCAGCGCCGGACACGGCTCGACGTGCCCTCTGAGCCGGAGAGACCGCCTTCCCGCCCGTGGCTCCTGCCGGCAGGCGGCCGAGGAAAAGGCATAAAAAAATGTGCGCGTCCGCCTGCTCCCTCCTCCGGGAAGGTCCGCGGCCTCTCCTCGGAGCGCCCTCGGCCCCTTCCACGCGGACGGCACAGCGTGCTCCCGCCTTGCGGGCTTCGGGGCGAAGAGCTGCGGTTCGGGGTGGGAAAGGCCGCTGCGTCTCGGTGGCGGTGGCAGCGGTGGCGGCGGTGACGTCCCCGGAGCCGGGTCGGATGGCCCCCCGGGCGGGCGGCGGCGCCGGCCTCAGTCCTCCGTGTCGGGCTGGACGCCCAGGATGGCGTGCAGCTCCTCGGGCGTGAAGCCCAGCAGGTTCTGCAGGTCGCACACGAAGCGGTACACGTAGCGCTTGCCCGACGTCTTGTGGATGATGTTCTTGTCGTAGTAGTAGCGCAGCCCGCGGCTCAGCTTCTCGTAGTTCATCTTGGGCTTGTTCTTCCGCTTGCCCCAGCGCCGCGCCACCTGCGGGGGGCGACACGGCGGAGGAGGAGGGCTCAGTGCCGTGCCGTCGGCGGTGAGACGCTGCCGGGGACTGACAGGACCCCCAAGGTCCTCTCTGCCTTAGGTTAGGACGGGGGGGTACCCGGGCGCTGCCCCTCGGCTGGCTCTCCGAGGACGAAGGGAGGGGCGGAGGGGAGGGTGGTGCCCCTCACCCTCAGGGTCGCCTGGCACACAGCCTCTCACGCAGCCAAACCTCCGGAAACCAAGGGTTCCGCATCGGGGGGTCCCGAGGCCGGGGGCTGGCAAGCTGTGTTCACCCCCTGCCCGCCCCCGCCCCGTTCTCAGGTTCTTATTCATCCGCTGGCGGGATTCTGAGCTGGGACATCCGTGACCTCAATGCTGCTGCTTCCCAGGGGGTGGGAAAGTGACAGAGAGAACCAGACAGGCTTCCCTCACGCTGTCCCCCGTCGAGGGGCAGGGGCTGGACGGTCCTCGGGTCTCTCTCCTCCTGACATGACGGAGGTGGCTCTGCCCAGCTCAGCTGAGGGGCACAGGGGCCAGCCAGGGCGCACAGGTGCGGGTACCAGGCTCCCTCTCCCCATCAGGAACCAGCCACTGTGCCCAGGCATTGATTTGCCCATTTGCCAGGAGGGAGCCTCCGTTTACCGCTCCCGCCTCTGTCTCCCATGACGGAGCAAGACGGTCAGCGGAGCCAGGACGCTCTCGGGGGTCGGGCCCCACAGGGGAGCTCGCCTTCGTCCCGGGACCCTTTCTCGCGCCCAGGGAACCGCGTTGGTGAACCCCCAGGGGTGAGAGCAGGGCGGGGAGCCCCAGACGGATCCCACCCAGGCTCTGGCCCTACCTCATCGGGGTCGGCGAGCTTGAACTCCCAGCCGTCGCCGGTCCAGCTGATGAAGGACTGGCAGGATTTGTCCGACAGCAGCTCCAGCAGAAACTGCCACAGCTGGATGGGTCCGCTCCCTGCGCAGAGGGCAGCCGCCGGTGTTTATCGGGTTTTAGAAGGAAACCGAGGCGGAAACACGTGACGGCTGGCTCAATGGCTTCAACCCTGACTCAGTTTCCCCAAGAGCCCCTGGAGCCTGGGAGTGGCCTCCGTGGGTGGCCACCCCCACTCTGCCAAGTACCGAGAACCACCGCCCGCCGGTGGACAGACAGCGGGCCGCACCGTCTAAAAACGAGGCCCGAGAGGCGCTCAGAGGCCAGGGGCCCAGCCCGGTCCCGGGCCCGGCCCAGAGCTGTTGTTCCCCCAGACGCCAAGGCCCCCGGCAGCCGGGCGTGGCGGCGGGCACGAGGACGGGTGTGCGGGAACCCACGGAACCGGCTGCCTGGGTGCCGGGGAGCTGTGTCACCGGGCGCGTTTCCCCATCGGTAAAGGGGTGCCTGCCCGCCCACACGGGGCCGGCCCAGCGACTCCCGACAACACGCCTGGCGAACCCCAGGGACAGGGCAACCACCTGCCCCAGGCCCGACCCCCGTATTATCCCATCAGACCCCCAGGCCTGAGCACCGCAGCCTCCCCCTCCCCCCGCTGCGTACCCCCCTTCCACGCGTTGCCGTGGCGGCGTTTCGGGGGACAGGAAGGAGCCGTGGGTCCTCTTTTAACCCATCAGGGCGGGGAAGCAGGTATTTTGTAAATCCTCACGGTTCTCTCTCTATACAGTCCAAGTCCAGGGAGAGAGAGGCTCCTTTAAGGACACACGGAGCCATGTGTAAATAAAAATATAATAAAAATAATAAAAAAAATCTCGGGACTTTTGCGAACACGCTGGAAATAATCTAGTCCCCAAAAACAGCTTCTTCCGTATTTGTCCGCTGCCGAGAATAGCTCCGGCCCAAACCGTCCACGCGAGAGAGGGGTTCTGAGGCGCGGGGCGAGGTAAACAGGCCCGCGGTATGTGAGGGCGGCTGGCTGGCCTCCCGGACCGAGCCAGTTTACATTCTTGGAAATTCCTGGAGTGGGTGAGTCACAGCCGAAGCCTCCACGGCCTCAGTGCCCTGCGCCTCCTCCTCCTCCTCCTCCTCCTCCTGCTCGCCCTGCCCTTCCCTCCACACCAGCGAGCAGCTGGCCGGCGTAGAACGCAGAGACACAGCTAAGACGCGGCTCAACGACCGGGTGTCTGGATGCAGGATCACCCCCCTCCCCACCCCCCGCCCCCGGGGTCAAATGCGGGGTGCAGAGACCAGGTGCGCAGGCCGGCACCGCCCTGGATAAACAAACGCGGCCCAGCCGGGCGGGGCCCAGGCAGGGAGGGGAGGACACTCACCCGTGAAGCCGGCCAGCACGGCCGCGGGGATGACCGGCTTGCCCTGCTCGGCCGGGTCGCTGCGCTCCTGGATGTAGTCCTTGAAGGACATGGCGGGCTTGCCGAGGCCCAGGGCCTGGCCGCCGTCGTCCTCGCCGCCCTCGAAGGAGGGCACGCGCTGCTCCAGCAGCGAGGACTGGCTGCTCCAGGACCGCAGCAGCGAGTCCGAGCTCTCGAAGCTGTCCCCGCCCGGCTCGGGGGCGTCGCGCTCCGGCTTGCCTGGCGGAGAGAAGGGGGCGCCGCTCTGACTCCCGTCCGCGCCGGGCGGCCCCCGGGCTGACCCAGAGCCGCAGGGGGTCTGTGCTCACTGGCAGCGTCGCTGCCAACCGCCCCCTGCCCCAGGCCCCCTGGTTCCTGGTCCGAGCACCACACAAAACTCCTCCTTCCCCCACAGAACTAATGAACCGTGTGTGTGGCCGCACAGAGGGGAGTACTATGCAGCCGTGAAAAAGGACAGGGGAGGGCGCTACCTCCCGCGTCACAGCTGGATCTCAGACACACACACACACACACACACACACACACACACACACACACAAAACCTGTGGCTCCCCTTCCACCCCACGGTCAAGAACAGGGAAAACCATGGCGACAAGAGGACCATCAATGGTTTCCTCTTGGGGAGGGGGTGCTGCTGACGATGGGGAGCGGGTACAGGAGCCTCCTGGGGTGCTGGAGGAGAAACCCGCCTCCACCCGGGTGGCCGTGACACAGGGGTCCACATGCAGACACTCAACCAGCCGCACGGATGTGTGCAAGCATCTTCGTAGAAAGAAAGCTGGGATGTTCCTGCACTGTCTCCCCAAATACAGTGGTACCTCGAGATACGAGCGCCCTGACATACGAGATTTTTGAGATACTAGCCGTCGAGCCAGCGATTTTTGCTTTGAAATACGAGCAACATTTGAGATAAGTCATCACGTGGATCGGCCGGCTGCACACGACCCACCAGTTTACCGTGACGCGAGCATCTCATAGTTTCCCACGCCTCAAGGTGACGGAACGAATTAAACTCGTATCTCGAGGTACCACTGTACTCCCCGGGGTGGAGCAATCGACTCCCAACAGCAGGACAGGACAGGGTGCTGTGGGTGCAAAACCCTCTGGGCCCAGGCCACAGCCCGAAGCGGGCCAGGCGTGCACTTGCGGGGGGAGGGATGGTCAGCGAGAATGGCCTAAGGAGCCCAGGGCACCGCCGTCTGAGGGACCCCGGCTCCCGCCGTCCGGCCACAGCCGGCTCCCGGGGCCCTGGCGGAAGCTGCTTACCGGGACCGCTGGCCATCAGGCTCAAGGCGCTGGCGGCGTAGTCCTGGCCCACCGAGGAGCAGTAGCCGACGCCCACCGTGCCGAGCTGGGCCTTGGGGAACAGCGGGAAGTCCTGCTCGGAGGCGAGGGTGCCGGGCGGGCACAGGCCGTCCAGGAGGGCGCCTTTGGGGTAGCTGGGCGTGGGCATCCCGTACGGCGCCGGCTCCGTGCCGAAGCCTGGAACACAAGCGGCGGCGGTGAGCCGTGAGGCGGCAGTCGGCGAGCACCGGGGACCCTCCGCCCCTCCGGGCACTGGCAGGTCTGCGGGCCGGCCTCCGCGGACACGGCTGGGATGGGCAGGCGTACTGGCCCTTCCCGAAATGCCCGCGGCCTGGGACCCTGGGGCCGGCCAGCCTCGGCGTCCATGATCCGCTGGCTCTCGCCCAGCACGCGCTTTCTGTGACCCCCGCACGAGGACCGGGGTCGCTGGCTTTCGACCTCCCAGGACCGCTCGCTGTGTGACTGCTCAGGGGCGTCTCCAGCCCGGTCTGTCCCCTGCCCTCCCCGTGCCAGCGACCAGCGGGAGAACCAGGATGCCCTGACTCCGCTTTCAACTCCAAAGCTCAGAGCAAGCTTGGTATCGCTTCCCACACACGGCCTGTGCCAGCCCAGCCACCTCTCCTCTCTTATACTCGAGGGGACCCCGGTACCCCGCGCCCTGCCTTCTGCCCCCCTGACTCCCCGCTCTGTGTGTGGCCTGGACCAGGTAGCCACTGGGCCATGTTACATTTTCGGTGTAGCCACGTTAAAAAAGTAAAACGCAAAAAAAAGAAAAACATGAAAAAAAAAGCCCATGAGAACTTGAAATTTCACTTGAGCCTCAGGATATCCATGATCAGTTCCACAGGTAATCAATATCTTTAAAGGTAGGAAGGAGCCCTGACGGGTGTGGCTCAGTGGATAGAGCGTCAGCCTGGGGACTGAAAGGTCCCAGGTTCGATTCCGGTCAAGGGCATGTATCTTGGTTGGGGGTACATCCCAGTAGGGGGTGTGCGGGAGGCAGCTGATCGATGTTTCTTTCTCATCCATGTTTCTAGCTCTCTCTCTCTCTCCCTCTTGGTAAAAAAAATCAGTAAGATATATTTAAAGAAAATAAAAAAATGAAGGTAGGAAGGAGATACTTTACATCCTTCGGTCCTTACTGAGGCTCACAGATCTGGTGGGCACTACGCTCTCATCACACGTCTGCGTGTGGCCAGCCCCACTTCCAGTGCCCAGTGGCTCCAGCCCCACGTGGCCACCCTATGGGCCAGTGCCGGTCCAGATGGTTCGGACCATCCAGGCACTAACAGGAGGGATTCCCACCAGGACCGGAGGGCAGGCTCCAGACTCACCTAAGGAATTGCTGTTAATCCAGTGGGGGACCGAGTTGAGGTGCGAGTTCTCTTCATACGGGTCTTCTGCCTTTTCTTGGTTCTCTGAAAAAAAATGGACACGAGAGATAAGACTGCAAATCGCGGTTAAAACCACCCAAGCAGCCCCGGCCATGGTTGTCCAGTGGTTCGCCTCTCAGCCGGGGACCAGGAGGGTTGTGGGTTCAATTCCCGGGCAAGGGCATAGGCGTGGGGTGTAGGTTCCATCCTCAGTCCTGGTCGGGGCATGTGTCTCTCACACAGCCATGTTTCTCTCTCTCTCTCCCGCCCTCCTTCCCTTCCACTCTTTTAAAAAATCAATGGAAAAAATATCCTCAGATGAAGATTAAAAACAAAAAATACACACAAAACAGCACAAGAAAAAAAAAGTGGCTTTCTAAATTACTGCTATCTGCCGAGACCGGTTTGGCTCAGCGGATAGAGCGTCGGCCTGAGGACTGAAAGGTCCCGGGTTTGATTCTGATCAGGGGCATGTATCCTGGTTGTGGGCACATCCTCAGTGGGGGGCGTGCAGGAGGCGGCTGATCGATGTCTCTCTCTCATCCATGTTTCTGACTCTCTGTCCCTCTCCCTTCCTCTCTGTAAAAAATCAATAAAATATATTTAAAAAAAATCAATGGAAAAAATATCCTCAGATGAAGATTAAAAACAAAAAATACACACAAAACAGCACAAGAAAAAAAAAGTGGCTTTCTAAATTACTGCTATCTGGTTGTTTCAGGAGAAGTCAACGCATTCAGTGGCTCCCACGTAATCTGACGGGTCGGAAGACATTACGTCTGTTACAAAACACTTTCTAAGGAGGGAGTTTCCAGCACGAATGCCGCCAGGGGCGAGTTAAATGCCCCCGCACCATCTCGACGGTGTGCCGACGAGCAGGGACACGCCGGGAGGCGCCGCCGGCACCGGAGGCCGGGGATGGGGGGCGGGGTGAGCGGGGCCAGGCCCCGTTCCTGCCCCCCAGAGGCCAGGGCCGTGGTCCAGTCCCAGGACGCTGCCCAGGCTGCATGCGGTGAGCAGCTGCACAGAGAGGGCCACGCAGGGACACGTGCCCGTGACCTTGGAAAGGGAAAAGGTCTGTGGTTCGGTATGCCTCCTCCCTGCAAACACACGTAACCACACACCCCCACACACATACCCATAAACCCAGCCCACAGCCGCACACCGCGTGGTGACGCAACGGCCCCACGTGCCAGCGACAGACCCTCCCCACCACCTGGCCAGGCCCGTCTTGTCCAAGGTCAGGGGAAGGTCAGGGTCTTCCCGTTGTCAGCCTGGCCTCGGGGCCACACCGGCCAGGGCTGGCGGCAGACCCGCGGGATCCGGGAGGTGCCGGGTCTCTCACAGAGGCTGAGACTCAGCGCTCGCTCCGTTAAACCGGGACTAGCTCCCTGAACTTGCCAAAGGGGCTGGTTTTCGCAAGCTTTCCCTGAAGGCGGCAGCCCTGACTACGATGTTGTATTTCTTTTTTAACTCCGTGTCTTTTTACCAGCTGCTTCCCACGCCAGCTTACAACACAGCCCCTCTCTCTAGGATGGCAGTTCTTGGCTTAGTGGCCAGTGTCTGTAGAACAGATCACCGTGGAGACATCCATCCATCCCTTCCCCCTGGGCTTAAACATCATAAAACCAAGGAACTCCTTTGGTGGAATAATCCATTTGGACTTGGGGAAACCCACGGTACAATCCACGGGGTTCGTCTGAAGAAGGGCTCCCCGACGTGGAGGCTGAGGTACACTGGCGCCTCGAGATACGAGTTTAATTCGTTCCGTAACCTTGAGGCGTGGGAAACTATGAGACGCTCGAGTCTCGGTAAACAGGTGGGTCGTGTGCAGCCGGCCGATCCACGAGATGACTCCTATCTCAAATGTTGCTCGTATTTCAAAGCAAAAATCGCTCGCTCCACGGCTCGTATCTCAAAAATCTCATTATGTTAGGGCACTCGTATCTCGAGGTACCACTGTACTTGGTTCGGTTCTGCAAGGAGAGCCACGCCACAGGGGGAGAAAGTGTGGCCTCTCTCTGCGACCACACGTCCTCCTCCATCCTCCTCCCTCACCCGTGCCACCTTGCGACAGCGAACTAGTCGGTGACTGAGGCTGTGGCCTTGGGGCTCTGCTCGATGCCACATACACACACACACACACACACACACACACACACACACTCTCTCTCTCTTAGGTGGACCCACAGCTATAATCACTGCACGTGAGTCACGCCCGGGGCACGGGCAGGCGACCGACCCC
>PVJN01060586.1:0-11535 GCA_004026805.1 Lasiurus borealis
AGTCCTACTCAATAAATACATGTGGAATTGTTACTACAAATTCAGAATTGTGCTGAGATAACAAAACTTCTAAAATAATTTTGACTCAAAGAATTTACATCTTCATTACACACATATTCTTCAAAAAGCAAGAGCTCTCTTAGCAGAAACTCCTAATTTACAATTCTTTGAAGCAAACTGTAAAAAAAAAAAAAAAAAAGGAGGCAACACTGGCTCCACTTACAAACAGCTGTACAGCTATCAGACCTTAGTTTTCTTAGAAAGATCCCTCAGGAACTATCCATTATACTACCATATCATCTTCTTATCATGCCTACATACAACAGCTAGGAGAAAGATAAAATGTCATTATGCATATTAGTCATTTGTCTTCATCTGCTGTCCCTTCAGTTCACTTGCTGTGTTTTAAAACTTCCATGTTATTCCAATGGCACATTAAAAACAAGTTTATTTCTTTACATCAGAAAAATATTTAATTTTCAAATTTATTTTCAATCAGCTAATTCAAGCTCACAAGTGTTTCATCCTACCACATATAAACCAACCATTTTATATACAAAAACAATTGTGGTTTTGGTGGTTATAATTCAGTATTTAAAACTTCCTATGCTATTATTTGTGTGTGTGTGTGTGTGTGTGTGTGTGTTAGCCATGGCCATGTAGAGATGTAGTGAATTTTCATTTTGTATTTCATGCTATAAATGCATTAATGATTGAGTGATGAGTAAGAAAGTTCGTGTTCCTGCTAATGCCACATTTTTTTCATTGAAAAAAACTAACAATTGTTATTGACCTTTGTATGGTCAGTATTCTTTCTTAGAAAGCAGTATTAATTATTTTTGTTCACAGAAATAAAGGAAAAGATACCATGTAGGGGACAGAAGACATCCATATATAACTTCTAGAGTTAGTTTTAATAACTTGATATGCATTTCTATAATTTGACTGTGTTTCTTAGCTTTATCAGTAAAATGACTCACTGTAAATGACTAGAGAAAATACTTGGGATATAATATATTTGGTTTAGAAAATGTATACATATTTTCTAAAATAACTAGAAGAAATTAAAGTGTGTGTTTTCTGGTGGGAGTTTATATTGATGGTGTTTTATGAATCACTGTCACCTTAGCGCTGGGTCCCAGGGAGGAATCTTTTCAGATCTGTCACTGTGGAGATGAGCTGCTTCACACTTCAGGGAAGGTGGCCTGTAACCTGGCATGAGTCGGTTTGGGCTGCAAGGCTGACCATATGTTAACTTAATTAACTAGGTCGTGACAGCCATTTGGTGCATCAGACATAAAAACTGAAAATAAAGCAACCAAGAATTTATGTTGCTTAAGTTTACTCTCTTTTGTCCACAACTTGCACTGTACTGAGGCTTTGATAAATCACCTCCCTTCTCACTTCCCCTCGACAACACTCACTGTATTCAGGCCGGGATCGCCAACTATCCAGTGCATGCATGATGTTTGCTGTGCATCCAAAGGTTCCCAAACATGCCTCAATCCACTCTGAGAGCAGACAAGGATGGCCAGAACCTAAAAGCCATGCCAGTGCATTGGGTGTGATTGGGATTTGAGTGAAGACCCATCGAAAGGCAATGCAAACCCAGGCAGTGGAGCAGATGGGGATGAGTGTGAGATGCACAGGTCAGCAGGAAGATAGATGGCAGCATCAGATAGGCCTAGCAAGGTGCCTTGGCACACAGACAGAATTCAGTGTCATAGGACATAGCAAAAAGAAAAATAATGAAGAAAAAGAACAGGAAAAAAAAGGAAAGGAAAGGAAAGGAAAGAACAAACAGGGAAAGCAAGAAAATAGCTTCTGCACATCAAGGTGATTGAATCAGTCTGCCCAAATCTTAGTGGGTGAGGCTGGGCCAGGAAGATGAAGGCAGGTTCCTCAAAAAGCAGGATTGTAGAACAAGAGCCACAGTCTCAGAGAAAGTCTTGTTGTCCCCGGTTTTAAGAATCATACTGGGAAGATTAGAAATGTTTGTGGTCTCCAGGTTAAGGAAGATCCTAAATGCTGAGCCTAGGAGTTTGTACTTTATTCAGAAGCAATGGCAGCCACTGACAGGTTCTGACATGAGCAGAATAATAACACAACTAACTACAGCAGACATTTTGAAGTCAGACCTAAATTTGAATGCTGTCTTCACTGCTTGTTGGAAGGTTGATGATGAACAAATGACCTCCTCACCTCTGTAAACCTGTTTTCTTTCCACATACTCACCTCCTAAAGTGGGCATGAGTATTATATAGTACTAGAGATCTGGTGTACAAAATTCCTGCACAGGGGACAGGGGGTGTCCCTCAGCCCAGCCTGCACCCTCTCCAATATGGCACCCCTCAAGGGATGTCCGAATGCCCATTTAGGCCCGATATCTCTCTCACATTCCAGGACTGCTGGCTCTCAACCGCTCGCCTGTCTGCCTTTCTGATTGCCCCTAACTGCTTCTTCCTGCCAGCCTGATCACCCCCTAACCACTCTCCTGACAGCCTGATTGATGCCTAACTGCTCCCCTGACAGCCTGTTTACCCCAACTGCCGTCCCCTGCAGGCCTGGTCACCCCTAACTGCCATCCTCTGCAAGCCTGCCCCCTCAACCCCGCCAACTGCTCTCTCGTGCAGGCCTGAGTCCCCCACATGTTCCCTTCTCTGCAAGCCTGGGCACCCACAACTTCTCTCCTCTGCAGGCCTCATCAACCCTAACTGCCCTCCCCTGCAGGCTTTATTACTCCCAATTGTGCTCTCTTGCAGGCCTGGTCTCTCCCAGCTGCCCTCCCCTGTTGGCTATCTTGTGGTGGTCATCTTGTGTCCACATGGGGGCAGGATCTTTGACCACATGGGGGAAGCCATCTTATGTTTTGGAGTGATGGTCAATCTGCATATTACTCTCTTATTAGCTAGGATGTGAATGGCCCACATGTAGCTGGAGTCACGCTGTCTTTTGAAGTTTAAGTAGAATGGACTGAGCCTCTATGTCTAAAAGCAAAGTGAATTGAGAATTTTTTGGGGGGATGAAAAACACAGGTTTAGGAAATTTTAGAAATTAAGGGGACCATGGAAGAAATACAGGGCTGCAGAGGAGCAGGAGGTATAATTTCATAGAATAGGGAAGCTGAAAAGCTGCAATGGGTACATTTTCATAAAATAAGGGAGCTGGGAACAGCAAAAGGTCTATCTTTACAAAAATAAAGAGAAGGAAGCCCTTCATCCAGAAGGAGAGGAAGAAAGCCCAAAGGGAATAAAAAAGTGATAAGGGAGGAGGGGAGAGAACCTCACATGTCCCATTTGAGGTTCAGACCATTGAACTCAAGAGTTACTATGGTAACCAGTCCAAGGGAATAGTAACCAATCAGAGGGAGGGGAGGGATATCAAGGCACCAGGATCTGCACTCTTTATAAGCCATAGGGAAAAGGAACTCAGTGGGACCCTTTCCCTCTCCCATGTGGGAGTCTGTTCTGTGGGACTTTTCCTCCTCTCTACCTGGGAGTCTGTACTTGTTCTTTAATAAATATCTATTTTTGCTATACCACCTTCTGTCTGTGGATTCATTCTTCAACTCTGGTGGACAAAGAAGCCAGGTTCCAGTCCAAAAATTCCATTTCAAAAGCAGCGGGTCAACATGTATTCCCTTGTAATCACTCTGGGGATTCTTGGATGGGGAAGGAAGGGAACAATTCTTTTAGAGTTCTGAATCAAACTATGGACCATCTTGCATCTCAAAAATGGTATTCTTTCCTCTGAAGGGTGACCATTTGCAGGAAAAGATTCCTTCCCTCTCAAAGTACTAGGCTGACAAGCATAGCTGCCTTTGACTGAAGGGATTTAAGTAGCAGCATGACATAGGACTCAAAAACAAATATTAGAAACCCTCTGGCTACTGGGGTGGCTATGGCATCTGCAAAGCTGTGCCTCCCTGAGGGGCAGAATAGAAGCTTAACACCATGGGGGAAATAGACTTCACTAGAATAATACACCCAATCAGTACACAAGCAAATCACATAACAAGTCCCAAAGGAGGAGGGGGTAACCAGTACCTAGAGTTGCTGTAATATGTAAATGTCCAGTTTCCAACAACAACAACAAAAAAGGTTGAGGCCTGAAAAGAAACTGGAAGATATGACTCATACCCTCACCCCACAAAAAAGAAAAAGCCAACAACAGGAATTGCTCTGACAGTGACCTGGTGTTGGATCTAACAGACAGATTCGTCACAGTAGCCTTTATAAATATGTTCACAGAACAAAGGGTACAATGACTAAAGAAGTAAAGGAAGTTGTGATGGCAATGGCACATCATATAGATAGTATCAGTAAAAAGGAATGCTGTAAAGAACCAAATATTGCTCTATGTTCGAGACCAAGTAATACATTTTATAATTATATATAGATACATTATCTTCCATAATTATAAAAGCCTATTCTAATTAGACCAGATGACCTTCTGGGCGAAGCCAAGGTTGCAAGAGAAGCATGGGCCCCAGGTGCCAGATGAAAGCCAGTGCCAGCAGCCCAGCAAAGACCTACTCTTGCACAAATTTTGTGCATTAGGCCTCTAGTCTATATATATATAAAGCCTGTGGTCGTGACACCTTCACACCTTCACACAGTAACAACCAATAACCAGGAGGCTGCATGCATGGCAGATGTGTGTGGCTGGGCGAGGACTTGATGCTGCATCCCCAAGGGCATCGGTGGGTCTGGGTCTCACAGGATTTCAAGGGGCACACTTGGGTGCACAGCGAGGTGCATGAGGGTGGGCGGTGACTTGACTCTAGGTCTCTTGGCACCAGCTGGACTTGACACTGCATCCTCATGGGCTCTGACCCAGGATCTGACAGGAGGGAAGAGCCAGAATCTGACAGTAGCCAGATATCTGCAATATTAAAATATTTCCTCTAAGTTGAAACCAGTTTTGCTCAGAGGATAGAGTGTCAGCTTGTGGACTGAAAGGTCCCAGGTTTGATTCCTGATCAAGGGCATGTATCTTGGTTGTGGGCACATCTCCAGTAGGGGGAGTGCAGGAGGTGGCTGATCAATGTCTCTCTCTCAGCAATGTTTCTAACTCTCTATCCCTCTCCCTTCCTCTCTGTAAAAAATTCAATAAAATATATTTTAAAAAAATATTTCCTCTAGCCCCGGCTGGTGTGGCTCAGTGGATAGAGCGTCAGTGAAGTGAAAGGTCCCAAATTCAATTCCAACCAAGGGCATATGTCCGGTGTGGGATATGCAGGAGGCAGCCGATCAATGATTCTCTCTCATCATTAATTTTTCTCCCCTCTCTATCTTTCTCCCTTCCTCTCTGAACTCAATAAAAGTATTAAAAATATTAAAAATATATATACATATTTCCTCTAATTAATTCCCTTTTAATGTGCAAGAATTTTGTATATCAGACCACTAATATATAATAATGATATATACACAAATATTAGACACCATGTACATAATGTATTATGGGCCTATAACATATAGAAGTGTAACATGTTTGCCAATAATAACACAAAAGAGTGGGTGGGAGCAAAGCTATACTGGGTTAAAGAAAATAATTATAGGTTATAAAGTAATAACTGTATGAAAGGAAGGAAGGGAGGGAGGGAGGGAAAAGGGGAGAGAGGGAAAAGGGAGGGAAGGAGAAAGAAAGAAGGAAGAAAAGAAAGAAAAGAGAAAGAAAGAAAGAAAGAAAGAAAGAAAGAAAGAAAGAAAGAAAGAAAGAAAGAAAGAAGAAGGAAGGAAGGAAGAAAGAGAAAGGAAGGAAGGAAGGAAGGAAGGAAGGAAGGAAGGAAGGAAGGAAGGAAGGAAGGAAGGAAAGAAAGAGGAAGGAAGGAAGGAAGGAAGGAAGGAAGGAAGGAAGGAAGGAAGGAAGGAAGGAAAGAGGAAGGAAGGAAGGAAGGAAGGAAGGAAGGAAGGAAGGAAGGAAGGAAGGAAGGAAGGGAAAGAAGGAAGGAGGGAAGGGAGGGGAAAAGGAGGACCAGGGAGGTGCAGGGAGGTACAGGGAGGAGAGGAAGATGCCTAACCCCTGCCTCATCAAAGACACTGGCTCCGGTCTTCCTAAGCAGTGTATTTGGATTCCTGATGCCCTTCTCGAGCATGCTCTTCCCCACTTGGTGCTAAAACAGCCTAACATTGCAGTGCAGATGATATTATAGGGAGGACAAGCCTATTGGCTGCCAGGGTTTCTAGGATCCCTTTGGCCCCACTGAAGCCTGTCTCTATTGGCCCCACCCTACCTATTCAGCACTAACTGTGGATCCTCCTCAGCTTTCCCTGTCTGATATTCAAATTTAAAATCCTGTTTAGAATAAAAAATTTCTTCTCCAAACCTCATCTTCTGGCTATGCCTAATACTGTTCCTAAAATATCTCTCTCTCTCTCTCCCCAGAAGCAGCTAGATCTTGCTTCAAGTATTTGATTTGATTTCTTACTTTTCTTTTCTGGGACCTGTAAGACTGAATCTTTAAACCACCACAATGTGTAACCTGCTTAATTTGGAGTCTTTGTGATGTTGTGGATCATTAGCACCCACTCCCCAAAACACACACCATTACCACTCTCCAACACACACACACACACACACACACACACACACACACACACACACATTCACATACACAACATTGGAAAACCTTGGGTACTAAAGCCTGCAAGAAGCAAACTTGAGTTTGCCTTGACCTTTCAGACTTGGACCTCAAGCCCTAGAGCTGGGAACACTGTCCCAGTGCTTTCCTATTGACCTGTAGGGATTTGTATAGTTGTATCTTTGTTTTTGTTCTGCCTAAACATGCTCAAATTTTAACGGCCAATACAAGAAAGTCTCTTTTCAGGGCTTAGCTCAGAGCTTATGGAAGGAAGCAGGTTATTAGCTTCTCTATTGAGTGATATAACATTTTGTGCTGGATTTTGCTAGTCTCTCTGATACTTTTGCTGGTCATAGTATGCTTGCATCAAGTTACACAGCTTTCCCCTTCCCTGTTCCCTATTCTCTCATTGTCAAAAGCAAAGAAACACATTTTCTAATCTATTCTGGGGGAAAATCAGGAGAATCAAAAAGAACAGAATTCAAAGTCAGAGGAGAATTTGAAAGAGAGTCTAGGCAATCCATGAACTTCAGTGTGAGGATTTTGTGCTCTCTGTTTTGCATAAGGATTTGATGTAAGGATCACGAGTGTGTGTGTGTGTGTGTGTGTGTGTGTATGTTCTATGTAGTTAAAGTTTCAAGATCAGAGGCCTCTAATCATGAAAGTATTACTGAACTAAACTTGTGAAAAAAAGACCCTAAAACATATTAAAAGGAATTTTACTTTTAGCAGATCAATTCTAATTTTGTATCTAAGCTACTTCAAGCCTATACAGTGTATGAAATAACCACTGAACTTGGAAGCAGAAGACTAAAGTTTGCCTTTCTGTTTCTAGTTTAAAAAATTGTTCATCTAGGAACTTAAGAAAGCTAATTGATAGAAGGAAATTTCTTTGCACTTTAGTGGACTGAACACTTGATTTGGAGAATTAGTCCATAAAAATAAATGAGATTTTTTTCCACTGGTAAGAGTAAAAAGTATGAATTCTGACAATGAGTTTGTAATCCAGATATTTTCTGAGTCAAAAATCCTGAAGTTGTTTAATAACTCTCAGTAGGAATAAGTATGAAATTTTAATCTCTCACATTCTGTTAACTTTAACAATTTTAAGACATATTTATATGGTTAATAAATATACAGCTAAGTGTTGACTGTTCATCTGGTCGCTATGATGCTCGGAGGGGCAGATGCTCTATGCAGGAGCTGCCATAACATGCACCGGCGATTTACAGAGAAACAGGACCACGGACCTGGCGCCCACAAAGCAACACTTGGCTTCCCCCAAGTGGAACACAGGCCCTGCCACCACCCCAGAGCGACACCCCACCAAATTGCAACCAAAGCTGTTGAGACCCATTGGCACAAAATGCAGCTTACAGTCCAGCCCAGCCCAGCCTGGAAACTGTGGCTGTGGGTACTGAGTAATGATGTCCTGTAGCAATGCCTGGCTTCCTCTCCCTAGTGGCAGGCCACTTAACAATAAATGGCACTATGGACTTGATGTCCACAAACCAACACTCAGATTCCCCTAAGTGGGACACAGGCCCTACCACCACCCTGGAGCAACAGCCCACCACATCTTAGACCCATGGTACAAAATGGGGTCCACAGCCCAGTCACTGGGTAATGATGTCACATAGAAATACTCGGCTTCCTCTACCTAGCAACTAATTAGATTGGACCTCCTGCCAGGTGAAGCTGGGGCTGCAAGTGAAGCCCAGGTCCCAGGTGCTTGCCAATGACCAGAAGGAAGCCCAGGTCCTGGGTGCCAGAAGGAAGCCAGTGCTGGCAGCCTGGGGAAGGAAGGCCTACACTTGCATAAATTTTATGCATTGGGCCTCTAGTCCTATCTAATAAAAGAGTAATATGCAAATTGACTGAACCTCCACTACACCACAAGCCATGCCCACCAGCCATGCCCACGACAATCGGGAGCGAGTATGCATATTAACCCAACCAAGATGGCTGTGGCCATGGAGAGAGCAGGAGGGAGGCTTGGGTTTCCCTGGTGATGGAGGAAGCCAAGCTTCCACATAACCTAGCCTGCCCAGGCCTCCACTCAATGCTACAAAGTTTCAATTATAGAAGATAAATAAATCCCAACAGAAATGGCTGCAGCCATAGAACAAGCAGGAGGCTTGGCTCCCTTCCAGGCTACAAAGTTTCAACTGTAGAAGATAAGTAATCCCAGATATTAGGGTGTTTGCTTGGGTCACTGGGGAGTGTGGCTGGCCTTAAAACTACCACAGGTGCCTTGCCCAGGATGCCCCATGCCCCAAGGGAACCCCCACCCTGTTCCGGGACACCCTTCAGGACAAACCACCTGGCCCCCACCTGTGCACCAAGTCTCTATCCTATCTAACAAAACAGTAATATGCAGATTGACCATCACTCCAACACACACAAGATGGCTGCTTCTATGTGATCAAAGATCCTGCCCCCATGTGGACACAAGATAGCCACCACAAGATGGCCAGCAGGGGAGGGCAGGTGGGAGGGACCAGGCCTGTAAGGATGGCAGTTGAGGACAATCAAGCGTGCAGGGGAGGGCAGTTAGGGATGACCAGGCTGACAGAGGAGGGAAGTTGGGTATGACCTGGCTTCCAGAGAGGGGCAGTTGAGGGGGACCCAGGCCTACAGGGGAGGGCAGTTAGGGGCAAACAGGCTGGCAGGGGAGCAGTTAGGCATCAATCAGTCTGGCAGAGGAATGATCAAGCTGGCAGGAAGAAGTTGTTAGGGGCAATCAAGAAGGCAGGTAGGAGAGCAGTTGGGAGCCAGCAATCCTGGATTGTAAGAGAGATCCCATATTGGAGAGGGTGCAGGCTGGGCTGAGGGACACCCCTCCCCTGCATCATCTGTGCACAAATTTTGAGCACTGGGCATCTAGTATATATATATATAAAAGGCTAAGTTGACTTGTGCATGTGTGATACATATAAAGCTCTTACTCATGCCAATAATATGTGTGCTTTGATCTGTCGTTGTTGACACTTCTATTATAGAGAAAGGGCAAATAGCAATCCATACCAATAAAAAGGTATTATGCTAATTAGACCAGACATCTTCTGTACATCATTCTGGACAAAGCCACAACAACTGTGAAGGCCAAGGGCTGGTGGCACAGGAGAGGTGGGGCAGCGCCAATGGGCCCGGGCCGGTCTCACCCAAGCCATGCAGCCCCTCTGTCTGCAGAGGCACTGGGAGAGGCAGAGCAGTCCATGGTCATGGAGCCTCTGCAGAGACTGGACTGGGTGCGACCTTGGTGCCTCAACCTCCCACTGCCCCTCCCCCAGCCACCCTGGCCCCAGATCGCCCCCCCTCCCACATACACACATGGACAGGGGTTGGGGCCAGTGCTAAGAAGCAAGTGCCTAGAGTCAGCAGCCCCAGTGGCTGGCTTTGGCAGCAGCAGCAAGGTGATGGGTATGGTGCCTTCCCCTGATCCTCCGGGTTGCCTCCCACACTAGAACATCCCCTGAGGGCTCCCAGACTGTGAGAAGGGACAGGCCAGGCTGAGGGAACACCTCCCCCTAGTGCACTTCTAATTAATTTTCTTTCAATGTGCACAAATTTGTGCACTGGGCCACTAGTTATAAATCTAACATTGAGCCATTTGATCACATGTCCTTTTTAGTTAGTACAAAAATTACTTCCTATATCAATTTTTAGGGCAAAATATTAATGATGTCACATCCTTTTCTTAAATCTAAAGACTAAGTACTGATAGGAGGAGTGTGCTTCAATTCTATTGACAATAATTGTTCAGTGTTTTATAAATACTGAACTATTATGACAGATCACATTTTAGTTGTTGAAAGTAGTTTATATATTATCATTGGTTAAAAGTATCTATTTCTAAGAGAACTTTTGATATGGTCCTCATGTTATATAAATCAAATACTCATGTCTTAAATGTGTCTAAGTATTAGAGATGTTAAATTTGCTTTCTTTCTTATTCTTCCTTTGTCTTTCAACTATGAAGATAGTTGTGATTAAAACACATAATTGTATTTTGTATCCACATTCATACTTAATCCTGTAATTTTTCATACATTAGACATTTTAATAGTAGGCATAATTGACTTTATAAATTTATGCTCATATTTATTACTAATTCCCTGTTAATTCAGATTCAAGACCATAAATCATGATTCACTTATCATATTATTCTTTTTTACAGGACAAACATGATAATATTACATGATTTTATGACTCAACAGTCCTCACAAAATAATTAGCACAGCAATAATCAATAACAGCCCAATATGAGTACATCTGAGATTCTCAGTTAACTAGAAACAATGATCTGTGCGATCTGTTTTCAAGACTTTGGAAAGTGTGTATCTTGTAAGTGTGTATCAAATATTTTAAGTATATTGGCTGAATGAAAGGTACTGCCAGTTTTTACCAGCTTGGGAGAATATGTTTGCAGGGGGGAAGGGGTGATATAATAACCATAGTGTTGTTTTTTGTTGTTTTTTAAGCTACAAGCTTTTAGGCCCTTTTTACCTTCACCAATGTTCATACCTAGTTTCTGGATACCATTAGAAATTTGTTCTACAGACACAGGTGCCAATAGAGTGACTCAACTTCCATTGTCACTGTTGGCCTCCATTTCAAGTCTCCTGTGTCTCCTGGTGAAGGAAGCAAATCATGGCATGACTGCATTGCCTCCTTCCTTCCTACTGTCTTTTCCACACCTTCCTCAGTTGAAGAGGAAGGATGTGTATCAGTGGGATGGCTCGTCATACTCCAGCCAAGTATAACAACAGTGTTTTTCATTGGCATCCCCGTATTTTCCGGTTCAAATTTTTCATGTGAGCTCTTGATGAACTTCCTGTGGCAAACTTTCTTTGGAGCTGGATGGAAGTTACCACAACCAGCAGAAATCAATTATAGTCATTAACAATTATATCCACAGGTCTAACATGGAACATCTGTACTTATCC
>PVJN01060587.1:0-11534 GCA_004026805.1 Lasiurus borealis
CTCTATCATCATTGATGTCTCTATCTCTATTTCCCTCTCTGAAATCAATAAAATATATATTAAAATGCAAGGTTTTTAAAGGAAGAAAGGTAGGGCAAGGGAACTATTCACAGGGGAGCATTTGAGATCTTGCTCACATTTCAAATAGGATAACATAAGGTGGTCCTCAGGGGGTGACAGGTGAGGAGTGGCAGTGGGTGGAGCAGGGCTCTGCGGGCTGAGGAACTGCCTGTAATGACTGGGAATGTCTGTGACAGTGCCACTGAGTGTGTGTTAGGCTCATTGCTGGGATCATTCATCTCCAAGACGTTTTGATTCTGGATGGGAGGAGAAGCACGGAGCTCAGCAGGCTTTTTTTTTTAGCCTAGAAGGTGAGGTGGGTGGCAGGAGTGGGCTGTCCCACTTCCCTACAAATGTAAACACACAGTGTAACTGCACACGAATGTCAGTCAGCGGCCACATCAATGCCCAGCCAGCCCTAGTGGCTGTATCCTGCCACTCTCTGGCTTTGCTGTAGCACTATTGGCCGGGGAGGCTGAAGCCACACCCCTAAGCACAAGTAGTATATGATATGAAGGGGTGGGCAGAAAGTCAGAGCTGAAGTGGCCTGGCAGTGCTATGTCTGCCATGCAGCTAGCTGGACAGGGTGCAGCTGTCAGTTCAACCAGCTGTGCTTCCTGCACATCACAGGTGAGTCCCCACTAGCCCATAGTGCACCAGCTGAGCGAGCAGGGCCTAAGGAGGCCTTTCCATCCTGGAGTCATTCTTCCCAGGGTGGCAGTGTCAGGCTGCTTTTTTTGTTTGTTTGCTTGTTTTTTTTGTTGTTGTTGTTCATTTATTTTTTATTGGAAAGCAAGCTCTGGGCTTGTGGTTCCTGGGATCCCTGGGCCATAGCATGCACTTCCAGGCCTCATTGTTCCCTCTTCCTCCTTTTTCTACTTTGAGCATCTGGCCCCTGGTAGTCAGTGAGCATCATACCAACTGGTGGACCAGTCATCTGGTCATTCTGCCGTAATGATCACAGGGCTTTTATTATATAAATATGTAGTTCTAAAGAATCAACACATTTTATCATTGTCTTAAATAGCTGAGGCATATCTTTACTTCTTTTATTTTTTAAAATATATTTTGGTTGTTTTCAGATAGGAAGGAAGAGAGAGGGAGAGAGAGAGAAACATTAATGATGACAGAGAACCATTGATTGGCTGCCTCCTGCACTCTAGCCACTGGAGATGGAGCCCACAACCGGGGCATGTGCCCTGACCAGGAATCGAACCTACTCAACCACTGAGTCACGCTGCCCTGGCCATATCTTTACTTCTTGCAACAACCCAGAAGTCTTATTTTTTAGTACTGATTGCGTGTGCATAAAATTCTGAATTGGTAATTACAAGTACACATTTCAGAGTGAACTGGAAGTAGTTTTAAGTTGTGGTAGGCAGGATAATGTCCCCCACTACTCTGAATATATCCATGTCTTAAACCCCAATACTATGAACACTTTTGGTACATAGCAAGTGAAACTTTGAAGAAGATAGAATTTAGCTGAATAACTTTATTTATTTTTTAAAATATATTTTATTGATTTTTTTTTTTTTACAGAGAAGAGACAGGGATAGAAAGTTTTAAACATCAATGTGAGAGAAACATCCATCAGCTGCCACCTACACACTCCCTACTGGGGATGTGCCTGCAACCAAAGTACATACCTCTAACTAGAATCAAACCTGAGACCTTCCAGTCCACAGGCTGAGCTCTATCCACTGAGCCAAACAAGTCAGGGTTAGGTGAATAACTTTAAATACAGGGAGTTATCCTGGATTATACAGGTGGGCCCCATGTTATCACAATGGCCCTTAAAAATTGTAAAAGGAGGCTGATGAATCAGATAAGTATGTTTGAAGGACAGCAGGATAGATTCAAAGTGTAAGAGGGACTCAAGACACTCTCTGACTATGAAAATGAGCGCAGGGAGCCACAAGCCAAGTAATAGGGTGATCTCTGGAATCAGAAATGTCCTTCAGCTGGCAGGCAACAAGGGAATAGGATCCTCATACTAGTATTTAGCAGTCACAGTGAACTGAATTTGCCGATAATATTAATAAAATTCGGAGGGGACTCCCCTAGAGACTCCAGAAAGGAGCATAGCCTTATCAACGCCTTGATTTTAGCCAAATGGGAACCATTTCACACTACAGAACCATAAGGAAATAAATTTAGACTATTTTAAATATCTCAATGTGTGCTGATTTATTAAGAGAGTAATGGGAAACTAATACAGTTGGCCTATGTTGAGGGAATAATAATAATTATTATTATTACTTAGTAAGCACTTACTATGAGCAAGGAATGGTAAATGTATTATTTAATAGAAATAATATATTCATTTGTTTACAAGAGGAAAGGGACGCACATAAAGTCTAAACTCAGCCAGGTAATAAAGAGTAGAGCTGCCAAGGGCCATTTGAATATTTATATCATTCACAGGCCATACAAAATTTTCAACTTAAAAATTAGTCTGATATATTTGGTCAAACATTTAATTAACTCACTGCTAAAGCCTTGGTAGGGCCAGACCAAATGATTTTGTGGGCCTTATATAGCCTGCATGATGGACATTCCCCACCCCCTATCCTGGATTATTCAAACAGGCTACCTATCTCTGGGCCATCTTTTAACTAGTATGCTACTCTCTTTCTCAGTAAATACAGAAACTATATAAGAAAGCCATGCTGAGTTAGTGCCAAAGTTATAAAAACAGTAATTTATTGAAATTATCTATATATATAAAAGGTCGTTATGATCTGCACTGACCACGGTGGGCAGACCCTCAATGCAGTAGCTGACCCTGGTGGTCAGTGCTCTCCCACAGCGGAAGTGCTGCTCAGCTTACCAGTAAGTGCCAGATGCCGGGCTCATGGTTGGTGAGCACAGCTGTGGCAACACCCACAGCGAGTGGCAACAAGCCTACCAAGTGGAGGTGGTAGGCACAGTGGGGCTGGGATGAACAGAAGTGGGATGAACAGGAGTGGCACAGTGCCTAGCTCAGGTTCAGGCTCAGGTGCCTCCCCAGCCACCTGCCACTTCGCACATTACTACATCCCTTGGGGGGTGTTGGGCTGCTGCCAGTTTAGGCCTGATCCCATGAGGCCAGGCCAAGGAACCCCACTGGTGCATGTATCTGTGCACCAGGCCTCTAGTATATATATAATTGTTAAAATGTATCCTCTTCCAAATAACCCTGTGTCCTTTAAAAAAACAACAACCCAATAGTTGCACAAAGCTCAAGATATGTAGAATTAATCAAATTCCATATTTGGTTTCTCTTTCATTAACTTGATTGGCATTATGAAGTGATGACATTACAAATATCTGAATAATTATGTTATTAAAAATGACACATAGTACTGCAAAGGGTTCTGCAAACAGTACAGTTCTGGGATAAGCAATGCCATTTAATGAGCTAGGCCAGCATTTCTTAAAGCTTGAGGCCTGGATCACTGATTTCATGGGGTGCTAATAGGCATTACATGCAAACACAAGAATTAGTGCTGCAGGGTTATCCTCTGTTTTAAACAGATTTCATTCCTGTAAGATTACGAAAAACTTTCAATATACTAATGTTCTTTGTGAATCTGTAAACATGTGGTATACCATGTAGAATTTCTCAAGCTTATTTGGCTATAGAGTCCTTTGTTTCACAAAGTATTTTTAAAAATAAGTGACCCATGAATTGCTTGTTGTGAAATAGTGGTTTATGAATAGTTTAAAGAGAAGCTGAAAGTGGAAAGGGCAAAGCATAAGATAACATAGAAATAGAACTGTAAATAGGTAACCAATGACCATTCTAGTGCTTGATATATAGAATATATGTTTGTAAATATTCATAAAATAAACAAAAGGGTGGATACATGACCAAATTAATCTTATAATTACGTTTATATTGTGATTAAAGCATTACATTTAAGAAATAAAAGTTCAGCCAAGACCGGTTTGGCTCAGTGGATAGAGCGTCGGCCTGCAGACTGAAAGGTCCCGGGTTCGATTCCGGTCGGGGGCATGTACCTTGCTTGCGGGCACATCTCCAGTGTAGGGTGTGCAGGAGGCGGCTGATCGATGTCTCTCTCTCATCGATGTTTCTGACTTTCTATCCCTCTCCCTTCCTCTCTGTGAAAAATCAATAAAATATATTTAAAATAAATAAAAGTTCAGTGTGATAGTGAAAAAAATATTGGTTTTGCAGTTAGACCTACCCAAGCCTAACTCTATAATTAAATGTCTCAGGCAAATTATTTAATTACCCCAATTAATCATCCTGAGCCTGTTTTTCTCTGAATTGCAAATAATACTATCTAATTTGCAACTCTTCCATAAGTGTTAAATATATTATTAAACTTTAAAGTTGCTTGGCACAGATTAGGTATTCAACAAGCATTAGAATCCTTCCCTCTCAAGGGAATATAATTTAGGTTTCAAATTATCATGGAGGAAAATATCACAAGTATAGGAGCCACAGTGAATCTGATTCCAGTCCCCATTCATATACTTGCCAGCGATGTAATCCTTAATTTCCATAAGCATTGGTTCTTTTTATAAAAAAAAAGAAAGAACTAAAAATACCAAGCTTGAAGGGTTATTTTAATGATGAAAATATAAAATGTCTAGCAAGCAGCTTGCATCTAGTAGGCCCTAATCCTATACAGTGAAAACCTAATATGCTAAATATCTGAACATTCATTCGACTATTTAACCAGTCACTATGACAAGCACTGACCACCAGGAGGCAAACACTCCCACTGGTAGGTTAGCTTGCTGCTGGGGTCTGTCTGATTGCAACTGGGCGAGATGGGCTGGACACGCCCTGGAGTCCTCCATCAGTCCCTCTCCAATCCTGATCATGTATTCATGGGGGTCTCTCAGTCTAACCTGTGCCCTATCGCAATCTGGAACCCCTCAAGGGATGTTGCAGAGCCAGTTTCAGCCTGATCTCTAAAGGCCAGGCTGAGGGACCCCACTGGTGCATGAATTCATGCACTGGGCCTCTAGTAATTAATAAGCATTATTCTCAATTTCTGAGAGACTCTGCAGTGGAAACCTTATTTAATAAGCAGCCATCGTACCGTAAAAATCTAAGAACTCATGTAGCTCATGATCAGCAGATGACAGGTTTGCAACCCATGGAGTCTATTCAAAGAAAAAAAATATATATAAAAGGTTAAGCAATCATCTGACCAGTAGCTATGACATACAATGACCACCAGGGTAAAGACACTCAATGCAGGAGCTACAGTGACTTGGCAGTTGCAGTTCTTGGGTGACACACCCCAGAACCAGAAAGGAGGGAGCCCAATTCCAGGGTGTATCACCTGAGAATCACCCTCTCACAATCTGGGACATCTAGGGGGATGTTGGAGAACCAGTTTTGACCCGAGGGACCCTACCTGCTGAAGGAACCCTGTTCACTCCACAGATGCCCTCTGAGCTGCAGCACCGCCCTAGGTGCTGCTGGCTGCCCAGCCCAACTCACCCAGTCCTGCCTCACCGGACACTTTCTATTTAATTTCCTTTCAATGTGGATGAATCCATGCACCAGGGCACTAGTCATAAATAAAAAGATAATGACTCCATACTAGTAAACAAAGAGGTAGCAAACTATTTTATAGACTTTGCAGGAAATTCACTACCATTCAGAATGTAGTCAAATTAGAATCCATTTATCTCTTTTACTAATCTAAATAATAATAGGAGGTCCAGAAAAATTTAGTAATTGTATTTAGATTAACTGGGACCAAAAATAAGGAGCTGGGTAAAAGGCAAGCAAAGAAATGTGTTGATGGTTGTAAAGCTATAACTCAAACTTAGGTCATAATTTTTCTCTAGATTTTCTCCTGGGCTTCCTAAAAAAATTTTTGTGTGTGTTTTTAGACACCCATTATTTCCTTCAAAGCAAGTCCTATTAGATAAAATCACATTCATACACACACACACACTTTTACTATAGCATAATAATAAATTAGATTTTATTTTGTATCTATCAGGTGTGTGTGTTTTTTTAATTTTGGAATATTGACACTTTCTCAGCTACTCTATTGACTGTAAGGTAAATTCCCTCAGTTGAGTTATAAAGAGCAGGAAATAGATGTTTATACTGACAAAGATGACAGACTTTTAACTAAAATGGCACCAGCACACCACTATAATTTTACTTTTTGTCTAATTCTGACAAGAACCTCTGAGGATCATGGTTAATGGCACTCTAAGGGCTTCAACAGTTCCGAGAGGGGCCACATAATTCAGTGAGTGTCTGGTGAGTATCCAGTATACATGTCAGAGCAGGAGGAAAGAAAGGAGTTGGCATTTTCCTCAAATGCCACCAGTCATGGCTGTACTGAGAACAAGACGGAAATACTGAGAACAAAACAATGACCAGTGGCACAGCACTGTGTACGGAAAATTTTTCTGGCAGGCTTGTCAGTTTAGCTGCAATGTCACTTGTGTGTTGTGATTGATTTATCTGAACTTCCCCCCACCCTATTAATCCCTTAAACTTTTTTCTGGTCATGTACTTTCCCTGACTTCAGAGGACAATGGGCTCTAGGGGATCAGAGAAAACACTGACTGTTAATATTTGAGGTGTTGGATTCACTAGCATCATTCCTCTGAACTATCCTTCGCTCACCAATTTAGTGCTGTTTTGTAAATAAAACATATTATAAGGAAATTTAATAGTTACCTATGTGTTTTTTTCCTGGAATATCTCCCAAACTAGAAAATAACTTCAAGTGGATATATAAACCTGTTTGGCACTTTGTCACTAACAGGGATAGAAGTCTGAGAACCTGGTGTCCAGAACAATTTTGTTGCTATAGAAAGAATTCCTCATTTCACTTTCCTTCTCTAAGAAACAACCACAGAATGGGTATCTTTAGGGTCTCTAAATTCAATAATAAATGATTTTTTAAAAAATTTGATTGATGGTTTATAAAATGCAATACAAAACTTTTTTTGAAATCATGTTTCCATTAATGAAATTCAGATCTTATTCAAAGAAATGAAGTAATACTTTAAAATTTTATAGGAGGTAGGATTAATGATTGAGAGAGAGTATAGAAGGATTGAAACTGATAATGTTCTTTTTTTAATATATTTTATTGATTTTTAACAGAGAGGAAGGGAGAGGGATAGAAAGTGAGAAACATCGATGAGAAAGAGACATCGATCAGCTGCCTCCTGCACACCCCCTACTGGAGTTGTGTCCGCAAGCAAGGTACATGCCCCTGACCAGAATCGAACCTGGGACCTTTCAGTACACAGGCCAACGCTCTATCCACTGAGCCAAACTGGTCTCGACTCTTTTTCTTAAACTGAATAGTAGTGACATGCAAAGACTCACACTGTGATTGAAAGATCATTCGGGCGGAGACCGGTTTGGCTCATTGGATAGAGCGTCGGCCTGCGGACTGAAGGGTCCCAGGTTCGTTTTTGGTCGGGGGCATGTACCTTGCTTGAGGACACATCTCCACAGTGAGGCGTGCAGGAGGCGGCTGATCGATGTCTCTCTCTCATCAATGTTTCTGACTTTCTATCTCTCTCCCTTCCTCTCTGTAAAATATCAATAAAATATATTTAAAAAAAAAAAAAGAAAGATCATTCGGGAGCCGAAAACCAGGATCACAATCTTTATTGGGGGAAAAACCTGCCAGGCTGTCTCGAAAGGAGAGAACAGCAAGCCATGCAGAGGTAAGCACTCCTTTTGAGAGGGGGAATGGAAAGGAATGGGGACTTAGTGTATTCGGCTCGCGCTGATTGGTGGCTTAATGTATGGTCCATATACGGTACATAATTAGACACATAGTTACTTAGGAACAAGGGCTTAGGGTATTTGGCAGGTGCTGATTGGTGGTTCAATGCATAGTCCATATAACATGCCTGGTTAGGTACTCAGGTATTTCCGGCTGCAGGTTATGTCATACTCTGCCCACCAGTTGGAGGAAGGGAGGATCTATCTGTGATCATTAATTGAACTGTACATGTACGACTTTGGCACTTTTGTGAATATGTATTATATATCAAAAAAGCAAATAATCTAATTGCATTGTAGAAATAACAATGGGAGTTTAGATGACACATTGTTCAAGGGAAACCTTTAAAATGACAGCCGATTTGTCATACAAATGGAACTTTATTTTCTACATATTTATTGAAAAGTGTTAACTGGAGATTCAAAAATTATTTCTTTCTTGATAGACTTGTGTTAATACGTATTTCTTAAATAGCTGGCTCTGTTTCAATTCTATAACTTAGTCTTATGAGTTGTGTGAATTTCTCAGGTAAAGTGTTAATGAATGCCAAGTTTTTGCATGCCATTCCTTATAAAAGCCAGAGGGCACAGGACACATAATTTCCCAATTTCTATATCATGATGTAGTTGTGTGTTAAAAGTAATTTGTTACTGAAAAAAGTCTACAAATGTTTTACCTTATATGGCTTATTCAGTCTTACAGTTATGCTATCCCCTTCAGTGTATATGTTCTTATCCTTTCTCAAGGAGAAGAGAAAGAAATAAAACACACCAGGAATAGTACATGACTATTTTATGTGTTTCATTGCCCATAACTGAAATCGGAATCTGTCTATGTAAATGTGTTGAGTATGAAATCTTTACCTATCTTGTGAGACACAGTGAAAAAAAAAAATTGACAACTACTACTTTAAATCACAACCTGAGAATGTATTTGAGGCCAGGCTTTGGGAAATAGAACTGAGAGCTATCTTAGAGTGTTGGCTCCAGTCTATGGTTGCCTTACTCATATTATTATGAAAGCCAATTCCCACATCTTGATAGAAAACCCAGCTATGTTCTTAGGTCATTAGTGAAGTCATAGAGATCCATTCCATAGCGATCTTTCATCCAAAATCTTTCAGATATCTGGAGAAAAAGAATTAAGGTCAGGAGAGTACACAGCTAAATGATGACACTCTGAATAAGTATATGTGTATGCCCAATTCATAAAGATGAATGCAATTAATGTTTGAAAGGAGAAATAATGGAAAAGTATTATGTTTATATTTCTACGATGAGATAAAATCATTTTTAACTTATATAATGTAACTTGGACTTGCATCTGGAATTGATTGTGTCTGGATGCCTGCTCTGAAATCTCATACATGGAAAAATAAGACTTACCCACAGACTTTCGAATGTAGTTTGAGTTTACACAAGCCTGACTAGTTCCTGAGAATAGAGCTTATTTTAGGAATAGACTGTACATTCTATGAAGGTAGGAACTATATATTTATTTATTGATATTTATTTATTTATTTATTTACTTACTTACTTATTTATTTACTTATTTATTTATTTATTTATTTTTAAAAACCAGTGGAAGAAAATTCAGAAATCAAGCCGTTCCTCCCTCACTGAAAGGGTATTTTTCAGACTGCTAGACATAACTTGTTTGCAGGTCACCTACCCAATTTAGTGGGCCATGATTTAGTTGAAATGAAATGAAAGTGCCTGAGAGCCAACTCCTGTGCCTTGGACCTTTAAGAGAGCACCTGGGATTCTAGCAGGCTCCCTCTCTTCCTGGCAGACAAAGACTCCACTGATTTTCACTGTTGGATGCTATGCGAACTTCAATTCCCAGCACCGGTGCTTTGGGTTGGGGGACCTGGCATTGGGTTGAAACCCCACACTCCTCATGGAAAGGAATGAGAGCTTAGTGTACATCACCCCATTGCCACCCCCCTGCTCATGCCCTCATCCCCCTGGTGTCTGTGTCCATTGGTTAGGCTTATATGCATGCATGCAAGTCCTTTGGTTGATCTGTCCTTCTAACCCTCCCCTCCCCAACTTGCCTCTGAGATTTGAGCATCTGATTGATGCTTCTCTGTCTCTGGATCTGTTTTTGTTCATCAGGTTAGGTTGTTTATTATAATCCACAAATAAGTGAGACCATGTGATATTTATCTTTCTCATGGGGGATTTTTAAAGCCAATATCCATCCCCCTGGCTTCGCAGCCACCACACATGGGTGCAGGGGCCAGCCCTTTTCATGTATCTGCCCTTCATACCAATGCCTATGTAGCTTCTTCTATAAAACATTGTTCACCTATATTCCAGTTGATAATCAGGTTTATTGTTGGATAATTTAGCTGTAAATCCTGCATGGTGCCAGAAGGAGATGAGTGTGCCTTCCACCTACTCTACAGCCACCTTGAAACTACCAAGAGATTTTTAACCTAAGATTTTATGCACAGCAATTTCAAGTTTTAATTAAAATTGCTACAGAAGATTCTGACACAATCCAAAGTAGATTGAAATAGTCTACAGAAGTAACTGTATCTGTTTCTTTCACCACAATGTTCATTAATATTTACTTTAAAAATGAATGAGAGCTAGAACAGAGGACAAACAAATGCAAGACAGTGCTTCACTTGGAGTTGTCCTTCTCTACAAAAGCCAAAGTTTCATTCCAGTGGCAATTTCATGAGTTCTTTCTTGACTTACGGTAAGTTCTCCCCCAGAAAGCTTTGTAGCTGTCATACCGATAAATTTTGTCAACTATGCCTCATTGTTTCACCACATACTTCTGATTTTCACATTGAATCAAGCTGAGATGTGTCTTCTACCTACATAATTTTAAAATAATGCCAAAATATCATAGTTAGGGGAAACAGACACTTTACTTCTATATCACATCATGTATAGTGGGAGAACATTACTACAGCATGATTCAATTTCTCCTGGCCTTTAAGTTATGGTTTATAGCTATTTGATTATAGTGTGTCTTGGCCTTTTTAAGAAATTTTATTCTTTTGCAGTTCACTGAGCAAAAACCTCAGTTAAGTTTACTTTATGTCTTTCACTAAAATTGGGAAAATTTCAGACATTTCTTCAAATATTTTTCCTTATCAATATTTTTCTACCTCCTGCAGGGATTTCAGTGACATAAATGTTAAAAGCATTTGATATTGTTAAGAGAATCTGCTTATTTTTTAATCGTTTTTATTTCTATTCTTCAAATTGGACAAGTTCTCTTGATCTATGTTCTATTCCTGACTCTTTATCAACTTATTCTGATAAATGAGTTTATGTAGCTAGTATTTTATTTAAGCTATTATATCATTCAGTTCTAAATTTTCCAGTTGGTTTTACTTTTACGGTTTCTATTTTCTGCTAAATACTTCTATCTTAACATTAATTTCAAAGCTGTTTATCTCATTGAGGATAATTCTATTAACTGCTTTAAAGTTTTTGCCTGATAATTCCAGCACACTGGAGATTGGCATCTGTTTACGGTTTTGTTTTTTTAAGAATTGGTCAGATTTTCCGTTTTTGTGTACCTAGTTTTTTTAAATTTTACCATGGGTATTTTAAATTTTATGTTATGAGACTCCAGAGGCCTGTTAAATTGCTCTGGATAGATTTTATGTGCTTTTGTTTTAGCAAGCAATTGACTGAGTTAAGTTTACACCACAAGTTTCGTCTTTCTTTCTACAGGTGATGATTCCAATGCAAATCCCAGGGGCCC
>PVJN01060588.1:0-11534 GCA_004026805.1 Lasiurus borealis
GCCAGTCACCCCACAGAGGAGTTAACTGGTGGTAGCAGGGTAATCAGGGGCAGGGCTGGCCAGCAAGTGGGCTGGCACAAGCCCCCAATCACCTCACCAGAGCAGGAGGTGCCAGGCTGGCCAAGGCAGGGTACCAATGAAGGTCCACTGATCCCCCTGCCAGTCGCCACACTAATCAGCCCTAATTATTGGCCAAGCCGAGGGACCCTATCCATGCACAAATTTCATGAGTTGGGCCTCTAATGGTAGAATAAAATCCTATCTAATATAAGAGCAATATGCAAATTGACTGTACCTCTGCTACACCCACCAGCCAATCAGAGCAAGTAGGCAAATTAACCCAACCAAGATAGCTATAGCCACAGAAAGAGCAGGAGAGAGGCTTGGGTTGCCCCTAGCAATGGAGGAAGTCAAACTTTCCGCAAAACCTGGCCGGCAGAGGCCCCCACTTAAGGCAACAAAGTTTCAATGGCTGTGTGAGCAGAAGGCTTGGCTCTGCTCCAGGCTACAAAGTTTCAACTGTAGAAGATAAATAAATGATAGATAGATAGATAGATAGATAGATAGATAGATAGATAGATAGATAAATCACAGACACCAGGGCCTCCACTTGGGTGGCCAGGGGCATAGTCAGCCTGCAAATCACCACAGGCCTCTCGCCCAGGCCACCCCACACCCCCAGGGAATACCCACCCTGATCTGGGACATCCTTCAGGGCAAACCAGATGGCCTTCACCTGTACACAAGGCCTCTATCCTATCTAATAAAAGAGTAATATGCAGATTGACCATCACTCCAACACATAAGATGACTGCTCCCGTGTGGACACAAGATGGTCACCACAAGATGGCCAGCAGGGGAAGGCAGTTAGGAGGGACCAGGCCTGCAAGGGAGGGCAGTTGGGGGGAACCCAGGCTTGTAGGGGAGGGCAATTAGGGTTGACCAGGCCCACAGGGGAGGGTAGTTAGGGGCAAACAAGCTGGCAGGGGAACAGTTAGGCATCAATCTGGCTGGCAAGGGAGTGGTTAGGGGCAATCAAGAAGGCAGGCAGGTGAGCAGTTGGGAGCCAGCAGTCCTGGATCAGGCCTAAATGGGCAGTCGGGCATCCCTCAAGGTGTCCCAGATTGGAGAAGGAGCAGGCTGAGCAGAAGGACAACCTTCCCCCATGTACAAATTTTGTGCACCATGCCTCTAGTAATATTATAATGAGGATACCTCAAAAGAGTGTATATGTGTTGGTAGCAAGAACTGTACATAGTGAGGCTCTACCAAAAAATTATATCACTATGAAACCATAAGCAAAAAAAATAAGTAGACGTACAATATATTAACTTTGTTCTATATACCTTCATATAAGCTCAATTGTGATATATAGCACCATTTGGTAAATATTACATATTACTTATGTACAACCAAAAACATATTTAGTGTAATATGGACCTAGTTTTTACATATTCCTATCGAGTCCTCCTCTGTTCGATTTGCATTACTGGCTAAAACATCTAGAAATGCCAAGTCAGGAGAATATTCGGTGAAATTTCTCAGCTGCCTAACATGGCTGACTGGAGACTTAATAGTGGTGAACATTCTTTCTGAGCTTGTCTTGGGGAGCTTTTTTACTGAAAGGAAGTCTGAAGTTTATCAGGGGTCATCTGGAGGGAGAGATTTTATTAGAGTTTTGAGAAACCTCTGAAATATTCTGCCTTCACCTCTCTAGCCTTGTAGAACAGGGGGCTGCAGATCTCATAGCTAATATTCAAGTTGAAATTGGACCACATAGACATGAAAAATCAACTTGACATCAAAGGTTATCCATCTTCCCACACACGCTTTTCCTGTGCCAATCTCAAGTCCATAAGTGCTTTTATATTTCAGTTCACTCTTTAGAATGAGAAGAAAAAAAAAATGCTTCCACACACACTCCTGCATTTTCCCTCTCTTAGATGCATCAGCAAATCCAGCTGTGGTTCTTTGTTGTTTCTCAGATATAGACAAATAAGCCCTAAGCAAGGCTACAAAACTACAGAATTTTATTTGCCCTTGAAAATGTTATAGTGTGAGCTAGCACATCTTTATTGTAAACTAAAGCTTTCTTCTCATCTTTGCATCCATAATCTTTTTCTGATGTTTCTGTGAGTCTTTTTCAGAGAATGTCCATGAAAAAGCAGAGAAATGTCAACCTGAAATAGCCCCACATAGCAGATATACATATTAAAAATAAGTATAGAAGACACACATCTCTATATTAGAAATACCTCATTTTATTATAATTAGTGAAAACAAGATTTAAAGAAAAATAGCCATACTGTGGCAGTAATTCCAATGGCACTTGTGACAGTACAGTCTTATGCAACCTAAAACTAAGCTGCAAAGTCAACCTTATCAAATACTGCTGAGTAATTTTTTTAACTTACTCTACAGCTTAAAAGCTATGTGATTTGGGGCAAGTCACTTCACTTCCCAAATCCTCAGTTTCTTGACCATGAGATGAAAAAGATACCAATGCCAACTGTGCCAACCTCCCAGCACTGTAAGTGGGGGGTGGAACAAAACTACCTGTGGAAATGCTTTAAATTGCAAAGCACTCTACAAATGCAGGGACGTTTTCTTACCCAGGCGCAGGATGTTGAAAAGGAGATAATGTGAAGGCTCTTTTTAATTTGATCAAGCAGCCTCTGTTCTGCCCATGGGGATCAATTATAGACTTCCCACGTTTCCAAAATATTCACCGATTTATTTAAACAGCGAGAGGAAGAACCCACTGAAACACAGTGAGTTGATCAAAAGTCCAAAGAACTATGCAGCCTTGTTTAATACTCATTTGTGTCAAAATTACATCCAGGCTTTTGATGCAAATGTTTAGAGCGAGGTAAATTCCTAAGATCCCAAGGCAGCACTAGCAATGGATTAAGTTGCTGATTCCCTCTTTCCTCTCCCGGAAAATCCTAGTACTAGGATGGGGCTGTACCAGAGTGTTTAAACAGATCCTAGTGTTGTCCTTTAGCACCACCTGGGCTACCTCCATACTCCTTCCAGATGACCTCCTGGAAGAGGAGAGGTAACAATAAACACATCTAATAGCATCAACACTTACACTGTCCCAGTTACTTTGTATGCCATATCTCAATTAACCCTTACAGCGATGCTACAGGCTTCCTGCTATGGTTAACACCATGTGTAAATGGCAAAATTAGGACACAGGGGGGTGAAACAATCTGCCCTAGGTCATACCGCTGTTTTAAATCTCACACATTGGCCTCCCCTCTACACCACATCCTCTACAGAACATTCTACTGACATGACTCTACTGCTGTTGCTGCTGTTCAAGGCAACTACCACTTTGTAAGTGCTTTCCCATGTTTTGTGAAGGGTGCTTAACGCTTTATCTCATTAGTTGATGTGCATGTTTAAAGTAGGCATTATAACCCCTACTTGACCAAACAATAAACCTGAAGTTCAAAAGGTTAATAAACAATGCGTTCAAGGTCACAGAATAAGTGGCATCAGTGGCTTAGCTGGGACCTTAGCCCGTCTGTTTGAATCCTATGTCACATGTTCTTTTCAATAATGTGCTAACTCCCCATGATTCTTTTCACATGGTATCTTCTGCTACAGGCTCTGTCTTCCCCATCTAACTTACTCCTTCTTTCCAGCTCCTGGTTATGATGAGAAGATGCCAGCTATTCTCCCAGGTCTTACAAATACCAAGGCAGGTCCAAAAGCCAAACCATGAAGCTATTCATGTTTTACAAAAAATCGGGGCAGTCAGTCCCACTGACACAGCCACCACTCTCATCGCCACAAGGAAGTGATTTATGCAGTAGAGTTGGAATAGTCCGAGATCCTTCCTTGTAAGCAAGTTGTTGCACACTGCCCTTCAGACCCATGTCATTAGCAGTTGACTCTTAATGAAAGAAGGAGGACAGTTGGCTACGTGAGTACTTGTTAAAGGGGTAGACCTTCCATGCTCATCAAAAATAAAATGCATTTTTATTTTTTCAAGTGGTACATAAATGTTACTACCTCTGAGATTGAAAGAAAATCCTATATTTTAACACATAGGCATTTTAAACCTCAGGCCCCTTTCTTCTGCCAACTGCTACCACAATTGGAAAACAACAGAGTCCCTGCCTTCATGACTCTTGTGGAGGAATGAAGCTTATCGATAGTAAGCTGTTTTGTACAAAGTAAGAATTCTACCCTATACATAGTAAAAATATGAATAGAAAGGCTTTTGTAAGCCAACAGCAGTCTCGTAGCATAGGCAAAGTCATGTTAAATATATATTCTCAAGCCATTAAAAAATGCCAACTTCATCTCTGTGGCCTCAATTAAATTTGTTTAGAGGGATTCAAAAACAGATAATAGAGCTCTAACCAGTTTAGCTCAGTGGATAGAGCCTTGGCCTGTGGACTGAAGGGTCCCAGGTTTTATTCCAATCAAGGACACATGCCTGGGTTGCAGGCTTGATCCCCAGCAGCCAGTCAATTATTCTCTCTCATCATTGATGTTTCTATGAAATCAATAAAAATATATTTAAAAGATAACAGATAATAGAAGTATAAACACATGTACCCCAATAGGAAGGGTCCGTGACAGTATGCTAAGCCAAAGTGTGAAGTGTTCACCATGGTGGGAAGGCTGTTTTCATTTAGAAACCTGGTGTTGTCTGTTGGCATAATGTGACAGTTGATGACTCACCTTGTCAGCTCTTTTCTTTTTTCTATGGCTTGGTATACGGTAGCCCAAAATTGATATTCTACTTGCTATCTGCTAAATCACAAACAATAGAGGAGCTGGTTGTTGTTTTAATTGTACTAACAAGAGGAGAAGTATGAAGGGGAAAAATCATGTTTCAGTTTATTTGCCATACATTTGCGGATGCAGTATTCTGATTTATAGTGTGACTTATGCTGCTTGCAGACTCAGAGGTAAATTATCAAGTCAGTTTTCAGCTTCAACAAATCCTCTCTAGGTCCTGCTGTGTCTCCCTTAATGGCAAGGACTGGTGGATTACATCTGTAAGGATGCATGCTTTGCATATGAACAACCACAGGGCAGGAAACAAAGCAGAAAAAGAGGAAGAGATTGTTTTTTGTTTCTTTTAAACACTGAAGATGGAATCAGTGGGCAAATTAAAGAATAAATCCTTTTTATTGTGGAATTGGGAGAATAATTATTTGATATTCTGTATGCATATACTTGATAGCAAAATGGCACTGCTCAATATAAATATAAACAGCAGGCTTTAAGATCTGAGCTAACCTTGCTTAGACATTTCACCTTAAGAAAAGTGGGTTTCTTGAACTGCTGGTTTATATACAAAACCTTTACTCTCTTGTGCAAAGCTTGGTTAGCCTGGTATGAACATAAGTTCATCTGCCTAGAGGAGAGTCCAGCGAGAATACATAAGTATTGCAATTTGACCTCAAATTAAAATGACAGAGGGAATCAAACTTCCATTGGAAACAAAAAAACAAAAAAACCTGAGTTACTGTTCTTTTTATTGGCCCAAAGGTAGAACAATATTCTCTTTATATTCTATTTTTCTAAACTGGATTTAATCTTCCTTCCACGGGTCAGAGTAACAAAAATAGTAATAACTTACTGCCACCTACAGATGGGAGATAAGTCTAAAAATGCCTGCTAGTAGCAAGAAAGATGAACCTGGAGTTCACGCTAAAGACCCACAGATCACAGGCATAGATCTTATAAGTTTTCAGTGTGAGACATGAATACTGCCCAACCATTGGTTATTAGATTGTGCTTGTAGTTTATGATATTTAAATGAATTTAGAGCTATTAAAATAGCAGCTTCTTTCTCCAATAGTATGTTCAAGCCATTTCTTCTCCCCCCCCCCCAAAAAAAAAAAACAGTGTCTTCCTAATGGCAGTGAGTTGTCAGTTACTACAGCATATGTTTCAAGAAGAGGGAGAAAACCACCGTCTATGACAAGCCCTGTGCCAGCAATGAGCTGTTGCCTCACCTGAAACCAGAAATGCCACCTCTCAGCCCTGCAAACAGGTTGACCTGGCAGTGTAAAGGGAATGCCATTTTTGTGTCAGTTCTTGAAACCACATCTTAGTAACTTTTCTTGGGTCCTATTTGAGGTGTCTCAGACCTCCTTTGCCAGTTCTCAGTGTGCAATTAGTTGACTGTTTCTTTCTTCCTTGTATATAGTAGCATTCTTGCACTTCATTTTCAGTCCACTTCACCCTTTACTTTCTTTTTGAATATATTTTTATTGTTTTTAGAGAGGAAAGGAGAGGAAGAAAGAGAGACAGAAGCATCAGTGATGAGATAGAATCAGCTTCCTCCCTGCACACCCCACACTGGGGATCAAGCCCACAACCTGGGCATGTGTCCTGACAGGGAATAAAACTGTGACCTCCTAGGAGGCCACCAGTTGATGTGTTTCTCTCACATTGATGCTTCTCTCTGATTGTCTCTCCCTCTCCCTCCCACTCTCTCTAAAAATCAATGGAAAACGTATCCTTGGGAATTAACAAAAAATAAATAAAATAGAGGATTCTTCTGCCATAATGCATTGCTTCTAACTAATTAGTGGTAGACATAAGGCTAGAGCACATTTCTGTCCCACAAGCAATGAGTTGAATCATAAACATTCTTTTCCTTATATCATGCTGCTTATGATATCTTCATTTATGTCTTTGTTTTTCAAGGCTGTGGGAGGTCCTTCTTTATTAAACAGTGAAGTTCCTCTGAGCTACTCCTATGTCCCCTTTCATTATGTCCTACTTTATAAAGATGATGCCATCCATTTCTATGTCTTCAAAAGCCACCAAACTGCTTGTAAATACCCATTTTGACCAGCCTTACTGTACTAGTATAAGCCAACTGCCAACATAAGTTGGATGTTTCAAAGTCAGAGATACAATCTTGTCTCTTCAGTAGGCAGCAGTACCATCTTCCCAGCTAACCAAGCTAGAAGTCTATGAGTAATCCTCTACCCCTTCTCTTTCTTTCATCCCCACTGCAATCCAGCAGTTAGTCCATTTTATTCAATATTCATAATATAGCAAAAGTCTCCATGCCCTTCTCTACCTCCACTGCTGTGAACCAGTTCAAGATCACCATCTTCTCTTACCTCAACTACTGCAACAGCTCCTAACCAGTCTCCCCAACTCCTAACTTACACCCTACCCTGAATTCTCCATCCAGCAGCCTAAATAGTCTCTTTAAACTGCAATTCGGATAATGAATTAACACTCTTCAGTGGCTTCCAAATATACTTAGAATTAGCTACAATATGCAAGGTTTTACATAGTATACTAATGACCAAATCTCCAGTAGCACTTTGTGTCGAATCCCCTTCCTCACTGTGACTATTTGACAGTTCCTAAAACAAGACAATGTTTTAGGTAACCTCAGAACCATTCCACTTGCTGTTCCCTATGTCTGCAATAGGCTACCACAGTTCTTCCTATATGAGGATCCTTTTTCTTTGCTAAATTTGAGTTCTAAAATTTCTTTCTTTCCCTGGCCAATGTTCTCAGTGGTTAGAGCATCTGCTTGAGTCCCAAAGGGTCTCAGTTTCAATTCCAGGCCAAGGTCAGGTCCTGAGCTGCAATTTGCAAACAGTTGATGTGTCTCTTTCATATCTCTCTCTCTCTTTCTTTCCCTCCCCACCGCCTCTTTCGCTCTGAAAAATAATGAGAAAAATATCTTCATATGAGGATTAACAACAACAACAAATCCCTTTCTTAATGAAGCTGTATTAATATTATTATTTCTCTTTTTCTTGTGAAGGATACCTCACTTCATGTAGACTAACACAGGCCAGAAATGTTTTCAATTAATATCTGTCAATTAATATTTGTTGACTAACTACATGAATGAGTTATAGTAGGTAGTGATGATGATAGATATGATTTCCCACACTGGCACACTAATTCATTTGGCTATTAGTGAGGGTGATAGTCCACATTCTTAGATCTAATGAAAACATTTGCTAAGGTTTGTCCTTGATATAAAGAGAAATAAGCAAGAGGATAAGTGTAGGTCAATTCAAAGTCTTTGCTAATTGAAAATCAACCTAAAATTATGTGTCTCAGTGGGATGCACTGACTTCTGTGATAGGTTAACATTATCATACACCAAAAATATGTTTCTTTATTAGTCATAATTAGATTTTATGGTAAATGTAAGTTGGATATGATGGCCTTTAACTGACATTGTTTCTTTATTAAAAGTAGGAAACTCCAGATAGTGTACACAAAAGAAAGCAGTACTCCAGAGATGCTAGTTGCTTTTATACCAGAGATGATACCCTCTATATAGTTTTACACATTAATATCATATAGAATGAAGATTGGTTAGACTGTGTCTTAATATTATGAGAGCATAATACATAGTATAGACATAAGACTTTTCTTTAAATGTTAGACTTTGGGCAAAAAAAAAAACCTGCCAAATCTATAGTTTCTAATAAGTAATTTTAATTCACTGAACCTTGAGAAATAGCTTTGCACATCGCATGCACTTTCCATCCTGTCAGCAAACATTTATTGAATTCCCATTATTTAGTAGAAGAAAAATAGTGTTGATCCTCATTATTCATGGGTTCTATATTTACAAATTCATCTACTCAATAAAATTTACTTGTAACCTCAAAATCAATACTGGTTGCGTTTTTGTAGTCATTCACCCATGAGTGCAGAGTAGAGAAAAATTTGTCACCTGAAATGCACACTTAGCCAAACAAGAGGACACTGCCTTTTTTTTTTAGCTCTCGGAATAGAAACAATTGGGGTTTCTTGCGATCTATGTAGTGCCAACATTTGTTTTGCATTGTTTGTTTGTTTTTGTTCTTAATTGTACTGTTTAAAATGGCCTGCAAGCATAATACTGACTTACTGTCTAGTATTCCTAAGTGCAGGAAGATCATGCTTTAGATAAGTTTGGTTCAGTCATGAGTTACAGTGCTGTTGGCCATGAATCCAATGTTTAAATGTATCAACAATATGATATATCCAGAAAACGAAGGGGAAATTTACCAACCTATAAACATCAGGCTCCAACTGCAAATGTTACAGTTACATATTTAGTATATGATGAAGATATTGGAAAGACAGAAAATTTATTACATTTGTGGATTCATGAGGTAACAACCAATAAAAAGTATACTGAAGAGCATTGTTACAAGGAAAAATAGTCACATCACCCAGGGTCAGGCTAGTGCTGGCTGATTGCATGTTTCATAAGGTGATAATGCTAGAAAAATGTTAAGCTTGACAGCAGGACAGGTTTTGCAGATCAGGAAGCTGTGTAACCGTTTTAAAATATCTGCTAAGTGTTACATAAATAAAAGTTTATGTGGAAGAGCAAGTTTGCAACATTGATGACACTGGATTGTTTTATAAGGACATTGATGAATGAATCCACACAATGCAAATGGCGTTTTGGTTAATGAAAACGTTATGAACAGAGGCTCCTGAGAGTCTAACCCTTTATTTCCCCCAGTTCAGTATTAGCCAATTTCGTGTTCTTAGAAACTTTATAGAACATAAGTACCAGAAGTATCCAGAATCAACTGTATGAGTCTCACCTACAAGATGTCACAGTATAGTGAAGAAGAGGTATGTCAGCCAACAATTAATAATTGGCATCTTTTAAGCATATACAGTGGTACCTCAAGATACGAGTGCCCTAACATACGAAATTTTTGAGATACGAGCTGTCGAGCGAGCGATTTTTTGCTTTGAAATACGAGCAACATTTGAGATACGAGTAATCGCAAGGATAGGCTGGCTGCACATGACCCACCAGTTAACCTCAACTCAAGAATCTCATAGTTTCACACACCTCAGTCAGTGTGCTTGTTTACCTTGTTGTCGAAGCATCTTTTGTGCATTTACATACTTTATCACATTTCTTTTTATAATGATGGGTCTGAAGAAAGGGAGTTGAAAGATCAGTGCTCAGAAGAGGATGATGTCTATTGAATTAAAGTGTGAAATCATAGAAAAATATGAGCAAGGTGTGAGAGTGGCTGACTTGGAGAGGCAGTACGGGCATAGTACTTCAACGATATGCACTGTGCGTAAACATAATGAGTCGATAAAGGATATAACCCCAGCTAAGGGCCTTACAATAATTTCTAAGCTCCGTAGCTCTCTCCATGAAAAGATGGAGAATCAACTGATGGTGTGGGTGACAGAGAAGCAGCTTAAAGGAGATAGATTAACACAGGGCATCATATGCCAGAAGGCGCAAGCGTATACGGTGATTTGCTGGAGCAGACCCCGTGCACTTCCATGGACGAAGCATTGAAAGACTCATTTAAAGCCAGTAGAGGCTGGTTTGATAACTTCAGGAAAAGGTCTGGCATTCACTCCATCATCAGGCATGGTGAGGCAGCAAGTTCAGATGTGAAGGCAGCTGAGGATTACCTCAAAACTTTTCCCAAACAGATAGAAGCCAAAGGATATATCCCCCATCAAGTCTTAAACTGTGACAAGACAGGGCTTTTCTAGAAGAAGATGCCGAATAGGACTTATATAATGGCAGAGGAGAAGGCGATGCCAGGCCACAAACCCATGAAGGATAGGCTAACTCTCGCACTGTGCACCAATGCGAGGGGCGACTGCAAGATCAAGCCTCTGCTCCTATACCATCCGGAAAACCGCAGAGTCTTTAAGTCACATAAGATTTTAAAAGATAAACTGTAAGTTATGAGGAGGGCAAATCTAAAGGCATAGGTCACCAGGCAGTTCGTTGTGGAGTGGGTAAACCTGGTTTTCGGCCCTTCTGTTAAGAAATATCTACAGGAAAACAACCTAACCATGCAAGCCCTCCTTGTCCTCGACAATGCTCCTGCTCACCCACCGAACCTCGAAGATGAACTCCTCCAAGAGTTCAAGTTTATAAAGATTGTCTACCTACCTCCCAACACCACTCCTATCCTGCAGCCCATGGATCAGGAGGTGATTTCTAATTTTAAAAAGCTGTACATCAAGCACCTGTTCAGGCGCTGCTTTGAGGTGACTGAGAACACAAACCTCACTCTTCGAGAGTTCTGGAAGAACCACTTTAACATCGTGATATGCCTCAGAATTATTGATCAGGCCAGGCTGGGTGTTATAATGAGGACTTTGACTTCTGCATGGAAGAAGCTGTGGCCTGAGGCCGTAGCCGAAAGGACCTTGGAAGGATTCGAACCCGAGGTGCCAGTGGAGGAGGAGATAGTTGTGTGTCTCTGGGAAAATCCATGGGCCTGGAGGGGGATGAGAGAGACGTGAATGAGCTCATCAAGGAGCAGTCTCTGGAACTCACATGGAGGAGTTACAGGAGTTGCAGTCTCAGCAACATGCCGAGGTTCTCCAAGAAATTGGTTTCGAGGAGGAGCCAGAGGTGGAGGAGATCTCTACAAGTGAGATAAAGGAGATCTTAGGAATGTGGGAGAGGGTGTCACACTTCGTGGAAAAGAAACACCCCGAAAAAGTTGCTACTGGTCGTGCATCGGAGCTGTTCAATGAAACTTGCCTCACCCATTTCAGAAACATTCTGAAAG
>PVJN01060589.1:0-11534 GCA_004026805.1 Lasiurus borealis
TGAGCTGCGGCCTGTATTGCTTCCATCTGCCGGGTTTGACCTGCTTGAGAGAGCGAAAGCTTTGCTCCTCCGTTTGACAGACACCGTCTGTTATTTCAGAGCCGGCACATCTTAACTACGCTGGGCAATGAACCATTGCTCCCACCCCGAGTAAACACGGGAACTGAGTCTCTATCCTCTCAGAACCCATTCTGAAAGCACCGACAAACAGACCCCCGTCCCGTCCGTTAGAAGCGCGGCGATAACGCGTCTCCAATGAGCATCTGAGCAGAAGCTCGCTGGCCGAACTAGCTCTCCGGTTGGTTAGCCTTTACGCGTGCCGTGTTCCCCACGGCGTGCCTCTGCAGTGGCCCTTTAAGACGGCTCCTCATGGGGTGGTGACCCCCAACCATAAAATGATTTCCGTGGCTACTTCATCGCTGTCATCTTGCTACTGTCATGTAAATATCTGATAGGCAGGATGTATTTTCATTGTTACACATGGAACATCATGAAAGCATAGGGATGAATCACAAAACAATATGTAATTGTATATTGTGAAATATTTATTTCTATTGACAAATAAATGAAATTGTGTCTTGAATCGTGGTGTCGCATGGGCAACAGTCTTCCTATGACAACAGTCAACTACATGGCTACACTTTGTGACACCGAGGAGCGGTGTGTGGGTTCCTCAGACCATGGGAAATAGGTGTTTTCTGCTGGTCTCAGGCGACCCCTGTGAAAGGGTTGTTCGACCCCCAAAGGGGTCGAGACCCACAGGTTGAGAACTGCTGCTCTGAATACATTGTGTTCTCAAGTGAAAGGAGACTCAGCCCAGCCAGCGTGTCTCAGCGGATGAGGCCTCATACCAGCCACCAAGAGAACCAGTTCGTTCAGGGTCAGGACACGTGCCCTGGGTAGGGGCTCATTCCCCAGTAGGGGGCGTGCGGGAGGCAGAGAGAGAGATGTTTCTGTCTCATCGTGGATGTTTCTAGCTTTCTCTTCCTCTGCCTCCGTGTTGCTCTAAAACAGCGGTTCTCAACCTGTGGGTCGCGACCCCTTTGGGGGTCGAACGACCCTTTCACAGGGGTCGCCTAAGACCAGCAGAAAACACTGTGTCTGCAAATACCTGATCTGTGTCACCCCCTCCTCTGCTGGTGCTTAAATGCTGCCCTGGAAATAAACTCGGGGCTGCAGACTCAAGCCTCAGACCTCCCCACCCCATCTGTTCTTGTCTGTCTTTTTCTTATCCTCACCCCCTCGTTCAGGTGCCGTTCGATCGCCGGCAGGCTCCGGCAATATCCCCTTTGGATCCAGTTTTCAACTTATCTCAGGAAGAGGGGCGCCGGTACACGTGGCGGAAGTAACTCAAGAAACGATTGTGAAACCGTTTCCCGGGAATTCACGGATGTTGCAAAACTCTTTGAACTTTGAAACCAACCGTCGCCTCAATCCAGAGCCGCCCTGGGTAACGGCTCCTGACGCGGATTTAAAACCCCAAACAGCAGCGCTGGGCGATCGGTGCTAACACCCCCCACCCCGGCCCCCGGGAAGCCCCACCATGCTGTTCCTGGTCAAGGTCATCCTCGCCCTGTGGGTCTCCGGCGCTCGTGGACACGGTGAGTGGACACTGAGGAATATTTAGCTCCTTCTGAAGTAGGACTTAGCCCTTTTTCATTTGATTTTACTTTTTTTTAAAAAAAAAATCCTCTCCCGAGGATATTTTTTTTTCTTTCTAATGGTTTTTAGAGCAAGAGAGCGAGAGAGGGAGAAGGGGTGGGGGGGTGGGGGAGAGAGATATTGACGTGAGAGACCCATGGACTGGGTGCCTCTCCCATAAGCCCCAACCGGGACCCGGGATGGAACCTGCCACCGAGACGCGTGCCCTTGAACCAGGAGTTGGTCCCACCAGCTGGGGGATTTGAGGGTCATTTACCAAAACGTCCGGTCGCTGCGTTCAGTAAGGGACAATTTCTGACCACCAGTCATTGGCAGGAATTATGAAAAGTACCAAGATCCGGCTAACTATAAAAACCACCTTTGAGGCGATTCAAACATCCCTGCGCAAACAGGACTGTTTCTATGGATTCACAACGTGGTGTGCCAATATGAAATTCTTCTTCTTATTCCAAACGTTAATGATGGCTTCTAACAGTAGGAAAAATGTCACCTGTCACACCTTTGGGCAATCTGAGATGATTATTATTTTGGACAGGAGCACCTGCCCTGCCAATGTTTTAATGGCGCCGGTGGCTTTAAGGCAGATGGTGAGAGCAGGGAATGACAGTTGGTCAAGAGACTGTGCCCCCAGCTTGAAAGCACCCACCGGAAGTTCTTCTCTTCTGAACGAATTGACCCAAATCCCCCCCCAATAGGATGTGGTTGGTCTCTCGGGGAAATGCGTGTTTTTATGTGTGTCTCGTAGCTGTTGAGCTCACACATCGGTGGTGAGTGTGGCTATCCTCTGAGGCGCAAACTAGATATGTACGCTGCTCTGCAATGGAAATATGGAACTGTGATAGACACAGCAGATTAAAGTGAAAGGAAATAGGTATTAAAGTGTATATTTATTTTATTATTATTATTATTATTATTTTTAATATTTTATTGATTTTTTACAGAGAGGAAGGGAGATAGAAAGTCAGAAACATCGATGAGAGAGAGACATCGATCAGCCGCCTCCTGCACGCCCCACAGTGGAGATGTGCCCGCAAGCAAGGTCCATGCCCCTGACCGGAATCGAACCTGGGACCTCTGAGTCCGCAAGCCGATGCTCTATTCACTGAGCCAAACTGGTCTCGGCTTATTTTATTACTTTTTAAAAAATATATGTTTATTAATTTTATTACTTTTTAAAAAATATATTTTTATTGATTTTTCGCAGAGAGGAAGGGAGAGGGATAGAGAGTTAGAAACATCGATGAGAGAGGGACGTCGATCAGCCGCCTCCTGCACGCCCCCTACTGGGGATGAGCCCGCAACCAAGGTCCATGCCCTTGACCGGAATCGAACCTGGGACCTTTCAGTCCGCAGGCCCAGGGCTCTATCCACGGAGCCAAACCGGTTTCGGCTAGAGTGTGTATTTATTGATTTCAGGGAGGAAGGCAGAGGGCGAGGGAGTGAAAAACATCCGCGATGAGAGAGAATCATGAATAGGCTCCCTCTTTCGTGTTCCCCACCCCTGCCAAGTTGCAGCTGTAAGTTCCCTCCCCAGCTTGACCCGCGTCTTCATTCTGAAACGCCTTCTCTGAAACGTTAAAACACAGGGGATCCGCCCGGCCGGCCGGCGTGGCTCAGGGACTGAGCATCCACCGAGGAACCAGGAGGTCAGGGTTCCATTCCCGGTCAGGGCACAGCTGTGGGTTGATTGATCCCCAGTGGGGGGGCCGTGCAGGAGGCAGGCGATCCATGATTCTCTCTGTTCATTGATGTTTCTGTGTGTCTCTCTCTCCCTCGCCCTTCCTTCCTGAAATCCATTTAAAAAAAATTAAAAATTAAAAAAATAACTGGGCCCTACAAAGTCCAAATCCTTGCTTCCCTGGGGAGGTGACGCGGAGGCTTCAAGGCGGTCTTTCATTTCCAAAGTCTCCAGTTCTCTTTTAAGATCTCAACCCCGTTTTTGTTGATAAAAACCTAACTTTTTGCTACTCAGGGTTAAATATGGGTTTGTGTACGCATGACCATGTATTTCCCTCACGGATACTCTAATATGTGCCTTAGAACCCTGCGTAAGAGCACGACCCGTCAACGCCGAGGACATCAGATATTGATGTCTGGGTGACAACCCGCACCACCCCAAACATTCTGCCTCAGACAAGCTGACCCTGCCAACCTGCCAGCATTTGGGGGACCGCTTAGCTGCCTGGTCTGGGCCGCTCCCTGCTCCTCCCTGAGATGCTCCCCGTTAGGGTCCCCGAAGGAGGAATGCACGAGGTCAAAGTGGGGGGATATCAGCTGGGCTGAACCCCAACTTGACCCCAGCACCCCGGGACAGGGAGTCGGAGATTCTAAAGGACTACAGGCGGGCTTTTTCTGGACAAAGCATTCTCCCGGCAGGCCGGATTCTGAGCAAGTCCAGGGGGAGAGAGAGAGAGAAAAGAGAGAGAGAGAGAGAGAGAGAAAGAGAGAGAGAGAGAGAGAGAGAGAGAGAGAAATATCTTAGCAAGGGGACAGCGACACAGGGGAAGGGAGTCTCCATTGTGGAGTGGGCTGAGGTCAGTCTGCAGGGGGCAGGGCTCAGGTTCAGTCTTTGATCCGACCTCACCCTGCCAGGTGCTGGGGTGGGGGTGGGGGCTGGGCTGCAGCAGGTGCTTCCCAAAGGCCCGCTCCCAGGGCGTGTGCAGGGGCCTGCGCACCCGGCCACGTGGCGTCCCCATCGGGGGCCCGATTGGAGGGACCCTCCCCAGAGCCAGGGACCCGAGGGCCCTGGAGGCGCCGCCCTGGCCTGGGTGACCCGGTCACCCACGGTCCCCTCGGCCGCGTGAACTCCTCAGAAGAGCGCCCCTCAGGCCCGCCTCCCTCCAGGGAGGGGCACGGGGCCCCCTGGCCTGAGGGGGTGAACGCGGGAGGCACGGTGCACCGGCTAAAGCCACCCCCTGGCGCCCAACGCCCCTCAGTCCCCGGGGCGCTTTCCTCCTGGGGTTCGCCGTCTCGCCCGCCTCCCCGCCGCCGCGCCCTGTCCCTCGGCTCCTTGTCCAAGGCCACGCTCCAGCCGGAGCGCCCCTGGGTGGCAAGCGACGTGATACACAGAGCAGGTCAGCGGCTCAGGACGCGGCCAAGGCCGCGGCCAACTGAGCGTGGACAGTCAGGCGCCTTAAAGAGGACGCCACCACGACCGTGACGCGGACCTCCTCCGTGTGCAGAACCAGGACGAGGAGAGTGGCTCTCGCTGCGGATGACGTGTCGTGTGACGTCCGGGTGCACGCCGTCACGCTGCGGTGTCTGTGTGAACTGGGGGGACGTGACCGGGGAACAAGTGTCCCTCAACCATCTGCCGGTCGTACCCTTTCTGGTCCCGGGGAGCCCAGCGCCACGAGGGCGGCCGTGTGCGTGGGAGAAGGCAGTTCATCGGCGAAGCCAGCCGCCTCTCCTAACGTTCTCCGGGGGCGCCAGCGGGGCTCACGCCGGGGTCTGTCTGTTTTCCCTGCTAGTCAGGCCCTGTGACTTCCCGGAAATAAGACACGGACGCCTCTTCAGGGAAGAAGCGCATCGGCTCTCCTTCCCCGTGTCGGTGGGAACGTGGTATTACTACGTCTGTGATGACAACTACGTGACCGCTTCGGAAGGCTCCTGGGATTACATCACCTGTAAGCCGGACGGCTGGTCCCCGCGACGGCCCTGCCGCAGTGAGTGAACCTCTGTGTCCTGTGCACGGGGGCCCCCCGTTCAGAGTGGGGGGCGCCGTCAGGAGCCCCGCTGAGCTGTGGGGGCGGGGAGCGGGCGGGAGGATGAGCTCTCTGAGCGGAGGGACCGAAGCCGGAGTTCTCTTTCATCAGCGGCTCTTCACGAGCAGCACGAGCTGTAGGAACAGATCCTGCCAGCCTGCCTACGGCACTGATACTCATTTCCACTGCGGAGACCACAGATAAATGCCCCCCGACGGGGATTTTAGAAACACTCGGTAGCAGCTGTAGAGATTCTTCAGCTACGGGCTGACTTTGGATGCTTTCGCATTCTAACGTAAATAGTATAAAGATCGGTTTTAATTTAGTTTTGACCGCACTTGGTGTGTTTTTTATCATCTTTCTGTAATTCTCAGGAAAGTGCATTTTCAACTATTTGGAAAATGGACATGGTCCGCCGTCTTCACAAAAATACGTGCAGGGCGAATCTGTGACTGTTCGCTGCTACCCTGGCTACACGCTTCCGCACCGGCGCACCACCCTGACCTGCACGGAGGACGGCTGGGTCCCTCCGCCCCGATGCATCCGTGTCGGTAAGAACACGGGCCCCGGAGCCAGTCTGTGTGGGAGGATCTAAGACTCCCCTGGAGTAACCGAGGCAGAAGGTGTCTGTCACCTTCTGATTTTGCCAATGGCCCTACAGTGGTTCCTCGAGATACGAGTGCCCTAACATACGAGATTTTTGAGATACGAGCCGTAGAGCGAGCAATTTTTGCTTTGAAATAGGAGCCACATTTGAGCTATGAGTAATTGTGCAGCTCAGCCAGCTACACACGACCCACCCGTTTACCGCGACTCGAGCGTCTCATAGTTTCCCACGCCTCAAGGCGACGGAACGAATTAAACTCGTATCTCGAGGTACCACTGTACTTGGGTTTATTTTTTCAAGGGTGCTGAGTGGAAGCGCCTATTTCTTGGTGTGTGGATAGAAGGATAAGGAAGCCTATTGGTAGACATCCATTTAAAAAAAAAATGGCACAAGACCATCAAAAGCCAACCTGCAATGACAGTATCATGCGCAAGATGGCAGGTTCGGAGGATCTGTCACCTTCCCCACAAAGAACCGAGATGCTGACCATCACCCCCGCCTGAGGGTCCGGAACCCAGCGAGACGGCTCACACACCAGTGGAGCAAACGCCCCCGCCGGGCGCACTGAAGCTCTGAGAGCAGCCCTGTCACCCCCCAGTGACTCTTCCCAAAAAACACCTCTGGGGGTGAGATACGTAGGCTCCACCTCTGAGCAGCATTGAAACCCAATCAGCCATAGGATAGGGCTATTGCTAGGACAGCTCTGGCATGTGGGGGCTTCCAGAATCTCGGGACAAACCGATTTTTAATAATTTCTTACAAGGCCTCCTGAGTGTCTCCAATCTGGCTCAGGCCACCCCCCGCCCCCGCGGCCCCCCGAAGTGTTTTTAACATCTAGATTTAACATTTTTGGAAACTCATCACCTATTTTCTCCGACACGGTGCTTTTTGGAGGATTAGGGATTTTCTAGGTTTAGAATGACAAAGGCCCTTATTTCTCATGCTGTAATGTTGGGTGCGTCCCTAGCAAACTGTTTGCTGACCATATGCATGCTCACCGTGTCCTTACGCTCTCTTCCTTTTAGAAACATGTTCAAAGTCAAACATAACCATTGAGAATGGATTTATTGCTGACGCTTTGTTTGTCTATCTCTTAAACGTAACAACAAAATATAAGTGCAAACCAGGGTACATAACAGAAGATGGTCGCACATCCGGGTATATTACATGTCTCCAGAATGGATGGTCAGCTCAACCCAGATGCATCAGTAAGTCCTTCCTGACTGTGGTGTCTGTTATTTTATTGAACGGACATTTACTTTCACTGATTTTTTGTGTGTGTGTGTGTGGGGTGGCGGAAGCTGGTGTAGTACTTTCTATTTGAAAAAGCTAAGTGAGAAATTTGTGGGAAAAGATATGTAATTTCCTTTTGTCTCTCACCGTGAGTTCCTAGGAGGGTAGACAGAAGTCCATCTTTCCAAAGGTCAAGGTTCATCCCCCTGCGATTTGCACACTGTCTAGGGAGCCCTGTGTGTGGGTTCCGCCGTCAGCTCATCCGTTTTGAGCTGAGATCTTGCCTGGTGGCACCTGCTATCAGGTGATCAGACTTTCCTTTCAGAGACTTGGTTCCTAGACCTCAAGGTTAGGTTGGTAAGCAAAATGTGGGCGCGGAGAACACGGGTGGTTTGTGTGTTCGAGGCTGCAGGGGCGGGTCCTCTCTGAGACACCACTTCCTGTGGGAAGCCTGCGTGACTGAGCAGGGAGCGGCGTCTGGGAATGGAGTGTGGACAGAAGCAGAGTCGCTGCAGGGAGAGAGCCCTCTGCTTCCTGGCCTCGAAGTTTCTGCACGTTTCCGAAACTGTTCGCCCGTCTCGTCTGATTCCTCCCCAAGCCAGGCAGCGGTCCTTTTCATTCACTTTAAGTCACTGGTTCTCAACCTTCCTCAGGCCGCGACCCTTGCATACAGCTCCTCCTGTGGTGGTGACCCCCAACCATGAAATGTTGCTACTGTGATGCATCGTGATGTCAATATCTGCATTTTCCGCTGGTCTCGGGCGACCCCTGTGAAAGGGCCGTTCGACCCCCCAAAGGGGTCACGACCCACAGGTTGAGAACCGCTGCGTTTAAGTGAAGCAGCCGTTTAAAATGCCCAGACCTATTGTTTTCATTGGGTTCCATCTCCCTAGTTACCGTGGGAACCAGGCACAGAAAAAAATGATGTTGCATCCCTATCAGACCCATCCTATTCTAATAAAAGAGTGATATGCAAATTGACCACACCCTTGCTACGCCAACAAACCACACCCATCAACCAGTCAGGAGCAAGTATGCAGATTAACTCAGCCAAGGTGGATGCGACCACAGAGAGCGCAGGAGGCTTGGATTTCCCCCGGTAATCGAGGAAGCCAAGCTTTTCGCACACATTGGCGGTCTCTGGACTCCACTCAAGGCTGCAGAGTTTCAATTACAGGAGATAAGTAAATCCCGACAGAAATGGCTGCCGCCACAGAGCGAGCAGGAAGCTTGCCTTTCACTCCAGGCTACAAAGTTTCAACTGTAGAAGATAAATAAATCCCAGATACCGGGGCCTTCGCTTGGGTCACTAGGGGACATGGTCGGCCAGCAGACCACCACAGGCCCCATGCCCAGGCTGCCCCATGCCCCAAGGAAATCTCCACCCTGATCCAGGACACCCTTCAGGGCAAATAATGGTTTCCATTTCATGGACTCCCCTTTAGTGAAAAAAACAACTGAACCCTTTGCAATTCAATTTTTAAAATCAATGTGTTATAAATTTTAAATTCTGACAACCATTAGGGAAAGGAGGATGTTTTATATAAATACACGGAGCCTATATCCACGGCCTACCGTCATTCTCAAATACCCTCTCTTATTAGTAGGCCTCCTACATAAATACATACTTTACCTCTTGAAATCACAAAGTGGGGTGTCCTTCAAATGGTAACATGACATCATTATGATACTCTATTTTAGCAAAAGCCAGTGACCTATCCTCAGTTAAAAATACTCCAGACTGACGTTTCCTGACCTATATTTAGACGGAGGCTTGGGATGGGAAAAGGATGTGTAAGGAAACGTATCCTTCGTGTTCTATCACTCGTCCAGCCCGGCATCGCACCGATTCAGAGAGCTGTCGCTGGATATTTTACCGATCCAGAGAGCTCTCGCTGGATACTTTACCGATCCACACACCGATGGCAAAGTTCAGTATTGCCAGAATGAGATTTTCTTAGTCGAATTCTACATGATGTGGCGTTAGAGATACAGTGGTACCTCGAGATACGTGTTTAATTCGTTCCGTCACCTTGAGGCGTGGGAAACTAGGAGACGCTCGAGTCTCGGTAAAACGGGCAGGTCGTGCGCAGCTGGCCCATCCGCGTGATGACTCCTATCTCGAATGTTGCTCGTATTTCAAAGCGAAAATCGCTCGCTCGACGGCTCGTGTCTCGAAAATCTCGCATGTTGGGGCGCTCGTATCTCGAGGTGCCGCTGTACAATGGTCACCTTTATTTTGCTTCAGAACATTGCGACCTGCCAGTATTCGAGAACGCCAGAGCCGTATTCACCGGGAAACCATTGCTACCCAACGACACGCTGGCCTACCAGTGCCTGGACGGCTACGAAAACGCCGATGGCAGCACCAACGGCTCCATGGTGTGCGGGGAGGACGGTTGGGCCCGCCTGCCGACCTGCTTCAGTGAGTGTCCGACTCCGGCACCTCCCTGTCCGGGAACCGGAAGGCCTCCCTGTACGGAGCCCCCGGCTTGAGTGTGGGTGGTGGGAGGCGTTTCGAACCACATGGTGGTTACGAGGTGTAAAATGCAGAAGAGGGACAGTATTCCTGTCCGCCTTTCTTTTTTTTTAAATATATTTTATTGATTTTTTTACAGAGAGGAAGGGAGAGAGATAGAAAGTCAGAAACATCGATGAGAGAGAGAGACACCGATCAGCCGCCTCCTGCACGCCCCACCGTGGGGATGTGCCCGCAACCAGGATACATGCCCCCCCGACTGGAATCGAACCTGGGACCTTTCAGTCCGCAGGCCGACGCTCTATCCACTGAGCCACACCGGTCTCGGCTCCTGTTCGCCTTTCCACGCAGTTTCCGACCAAACCGCCACTGTCCCTTCACCGGCGGAAACGCTCTTTTGCAGAATCGGCGGACAAATGCGGGCCTCCCCCAGTGATTAACAATGGAGACATCACCTCCTTCCCCCTGGAAGGCTACCCTCCAGGGTCCAGAGTGCAGTACCAGTGCCAGGCCTACTATGAGCTCCGGGGTTCTACGGATGTGACCTGCAGCTACGGAAAGTGGTCCTCGCCCCCGAGATGCCTAGGTAAGTCCTCACGATTCTTCTGGATGCTGAGACCCTGAGGGTGAGGTTTACGAGCTCGCGAGGGGTCTACTAGTCACGGAGCCAGAGCCTACAGCTGCGCTCGCCAACGGTTCTCCTCCTCACTGTTTCACACCGGGGACTCGTGTGTAAGGCTCTGAGCTTGGAGAACCGCTATGCGAGCAACGGTAAAGGTCCTTTCAACAGGGACATTCGGAGAAGCCTCATTCTGATGCATTAACTGACCCCCACGGGGGCAGAGTAGAGGGATTGAGCCACAAAGAAAAAAGGAGAGAATTCCTGGTCTTGGGGAACGGTGTGGTGATGGTGGGGATTCTTTGGGGGGACATGGCTGGGGGTGGAGGTGGAAGAGGGCAGAGGGGGTGGTACATGGCGGTGGGGGAAAGGGAATAACATAAAAATTAAAAAAACGAAATCTGTGCATCGTCATGTTGACATGCGAAACCTCTCTGCATGCATATGCTTGGGTCCATTGCAGCCTGCCTTTCCTATAGAGCAGCGGTTCTCCACCTTTCTAAGGCCGAGACCATTTAACACAGTTCCTCGTGTGGTGGTGAATTGTCATGTAAATATCTGTGTTTTCTGAGGGTCTTAGGCCACCCTGCTAGCGGTTCTCCACCCGTGGGTCACACTGCTGTAGAGCGCAAGACCCTCAGAAAACAGGTCGCGACCCACAGGTTGAGAACCGCTGCTGTAGAGAGTGAAGAACAGCTAGCTAGCTGATAGGATGTGGGGAGATGGATGGATGGAGAGGTATATTTCTGCGTACATGTCTATTGAGTGGTATCTTGTTAGAAAATTGTTCATTAGAAACTGTGTGATTTTTTTTTCCCATGGTTCTCTTTCCCCGTTTGGTGGGCACAGAGGGAAAGATTAGCATCATTTAACCCCGCAGAATGAGACGGCATTGGGAGCCTGCGTAGCCACGGCCAGCTGGGTGGGACCGGGACAGGAAGGAACCACCCTGGAGCCGGCCCCCATGTCCGTGGATGGGAGGTCACCTGTGGGGGTGCCCCCATCCCACAGACAAGAGCCAAGGCCCCGGTGTCCCACTGCCGGGTCCCACCTGCTGAGCTCTGTGACCTGGGACAGGGGTGCCTGCCCTTCCCTCCCCTCAGCTGCCTGGGGGGTGGGGAGGAGCGGTGAGGGCCCACGTGGATGACCTACATTCGCTCTTTCCATAGCGTCATCCTCTAAGCCGGTCATGGGGTTGAAGGTTTGTTTCTTTTATAAAAGGAAAGGTTT
>PVJN01060590.1:0-11533 GCA_004026805.1 Lasiurus borealis
GGGTACTATGGAGGGGAAAAAAAGAGAAACAAATGTAATAATCTGAATAATAAAGATTTAATTAAAAAAAAAAAAAAAAAGAATTCCTATTCTGAGAGGGATCAATGGAGACCCAAGGCAATTGTATTTTAATCCCCCAAATGTTTATGAGAGCCATTTTTGGGTTATTTAACTTAAAAAAAAAAAGAAAAAGGAAGTTAGGAAAAGAAAAGAAAAACCCTGTTAGATACATTTCTGCTCTTTTTTGCCGAATGGAGGTAATGTGTAAGCATAGTAAAAAGCGATCATTTCACACTCGAACTCCTTTCTAACCAGCACGTCCACTGAACTGATGCTCCTTATTAAGACTTTAAGGCTTAGTAATCCCTCGAAGGCTTTCTGAGTCATCAAAAAGTATTAATTACGGCCATGATACTGCTTCAGAGTTAAGTGTAGTTTCAACCAGGAGTTCGACCAGCAGGCAGGCCAGCCAACTGCCCATGTCCCCTCCCCCGGCCAGGCTGGCTGGACCCCACCCCTGTACGAATTCATGCACCAGGCCTCTAATATGTGTGTGTATATGTATACATATATATATCCTATCTAATAAGAGAATAATATGCAAATTGACCATCACTCCAACACACAAGATAGCTGCCCCCATGTGGTCAAAGATCCTGCCCCCATGTGGATACAAGATGGCCACCACAAGATGGCCAGCAAGGAAGGGCAGTTGGGAAGGACCAGGCCTGCAAGGGAGGGCAGTTAGGGGTGACCAGGCCTGCAGGGAAGGGTAATTAGGGGCAAACAAGCTGGCAGGGGAGCAGTTAGGCCTCAATCAGGCTGGCAGGGGAGTGGTTAGGAAGTGATCAGGCTGGCAAGCAGAAGCGGCTAGGGGCAATCAGGAAGGCAGGCAGGCCAGCAATTGGGAGCCAGCAGTCCTAATAGGATTGGGCCTAAACGGGCAGTCAGACATCCCTCTAGGGGTCCCAGATTGGAGAGGGTGTAGGCTGGGCTGAGGGACACACACCCGCCATGCACAAATTTCGTGCCCCGGGCCTCTAGTACACACACACACACACACACACACACACACACACACTCACAGTGGCCAGATTATTATGCATTCAGAGATCATAATAATCTGGCCACTCAGTGTATAATAATGCTTTTTTTTAAACCCTTGCCACCATTTCATGTAACCCTCCCATAGCCTGATGAAAGGAGGTGTTATTATCATGCCCATTTTACAGATGAGAAGTCAAGGCACAGAGATGATGGATAACCTGTCCAAAGGCTCCCAGTGAGTAAGTATTAGAGATCTGCCTTTAGAGCCTGCTCTCCTGGTCACTCCACTAAACCCCAGATTGTGTCCCCTGCCCAGCCCTCTGGGATTGCTGCTGAGCCCCAGTGAGCACCGTGGCTGGCACATGGTCTGTGCTCCCCGAGGCCGCTGGGTCATGCTGCTCCTGATTCTACGCTGTGAGCGCCAGTAAGGAAGCGCCTGGCCCCCACTCCTGGGTGTCCCGTGGTGCCGGCGTGTGCTCTGACCCTCAGGAGCTCAGGGGACAGCTGACTTCCTAGTGGTGCCCAACAGGCAGAGCGGGTGGGCAGGGCGCTTACCCGGTAGAAGATGGGGAGAGAGTCCCAGGTGTAGGGATAAGCGAATGCCAGGACGCGGAGCATCTTACAGAGCCTGGGTTTGTGGAGCTCCAGAAACCTAAGTCAGAAAGGGAACGAAAGGGGTGTCAGTAAATGATACACACGTGCCCGTTCCAAATACTCACGGGTAAGCCATCCATGGTGAGGGGTGAGGGGGCAGGCACGATGCACAACTTCCTCCAGCAGCTTCTGCACCAGCTTCCTTCTCTCCCCCCCACCCCCCACCCCAGGGGAATGGCTGGACCTCCGATGTGAGGACACTTCAGGGAAATCGACCTCCTGGCATTTGAGAAGCGATGGTATCCAGACGAAGCTAGGGGCGTGCTCGCAGAAGCCCTGCAAGCTCCGAGTTATCGAACTGCCAAAGAGCCTTTTGGGAGAGCAGTGCCCGCCAGGATGGGAGACGTGGGGTGGGGGTGGGGAGGCTGCGGTGGCCCAGGCCCTGCGGACCACGTCCACCGAGGCCGAGCTGCCTCACTGGTCAGAGCCTCCCTGGTGATTACCGAGCAGACGCGTCGCTTCAGTTAGGTGTGTAATTGCTCTGAGGGGCTTCTGGAACATGCACTGCCGCACACAGGACACTCCTGGCACGGGGATACTCCTGTGAATGCGGTCTTCCCTGTTCTCCTTCTCCCCATCCCCACCCGCCTCCAATCTGGGGACAAGTGAAATCAACGTGAACCCGAGTGGTGCTGAGGGTCACGACAGGCAGGTCTTCAGAGATGAAGTGACGGGGTCTCAGCTGGCCGGCCGGCCTGGGGAGGGGCAGCCGCTGAGGGTGTGGGGCAGGGACGGTACAGGTGGCAGAGGACAGGGGAGGGGCTGGGAGGATGTCCCCGCTAACCTGCAGCCCTAAACTGGGGCTCAGGTAGAGGAAGGCTCATGAGCCTGGGGCAGGTGGGGGACAGGCACCCGCTCCAATCCCGCAGTGTGTTGTGGGGGGCTGGGTCCCCCCTCGGTGGCCACAGGGCTGCACAGCTGGTGCAGAGCTAGCACGCGGAGGCTCATGGGGCGGCGGCTCTGAAGTACAGAGGAGGCACGTGGGCCCTCTCAGTCTTCCCCAAGGCTCTGCCCCTCATCATGCTCTCCCGAGGCTACGGGGTCTGTGTCCCACCACCACACCTCACCTCTCTGCTCCCCAGACCCCTTATCCCAGCCCACAAGCCTGCAACTTCTCCCCCAAACTCGGTCTGCTGCTCCCCCAGCCCAGGCCCATTTTCCCTGGTCATGTTCCCTAGGAGCCAGGGCAGGCACCTGTCTGGAAACCCTACTGCTGCCCATATATTTGGTCAGGGACATGGCAGAGACCCCCACCTCTGCCTCCTGGGTGGTGGGCAACCTTCCCAAGGACGAGCCGGGTCTGCTCAGGTCTGGGTCTCCCACACCCAGCTCGGAAGCACGTCGGAGGTCCTGGGCAGAACTCACAGCCCTCAGGGCCGAGCCTGGGGACCCCTGTGCTGGGGTACGAGGCAGCCCTGTAGCCCCTGAGGAGCCCAGCAGCCTTCAGAGACAAGCTCCAGCCCCACTCCAGTCCGCCAGCACGTCTCTCCTTTTCTGACCCTGCGTGTAACTCAGAGACGCACCTGGCAGGCCTGGGGCAGAGAAGCAGAAGCTCAAGGAGAAAGAGGAGGGGGAAACAAGAACCCCAGCCTTGGTGTAAACCACCCCTCGCCCTCCGGGACAGGTGAGGCAGCCAAGGGCCACGATCTCGCAGGCAGAGTCTGATCAGGACAGCCTGGCTCAGATCCTGCCTCTGTCCCTCAGGACTGTGCGAGCCGCAGGTCATGTACACTTTGTGCGCCTCGGAATCCTCATGTTAACACGGAGACAACAACCGGACCCCCTCACAGGCTTGCTGCAAATGTTTGATGAAATGATGCTCACAGAGTAACACTCACTGAATGTAGCTTTACAACAGGATGTGTGATGGGAACCATTCTCTCCCCTCCCCATCATATAGCCACATTGCACCAGAAAGGAGGAGCGGCAGGGAACAGGCAGGTGCTGGGTGATGGGGCTAAGGGTCAGGTGACCAATAAGAGGCAAAACTAGGATATAAACCCATGGCTGTCAGCCTTCCATTTCACACTCCCACCCTCCAGCAGGCTGAGAAGGCCTCAGACAACCAGCCAGACTTCGTTTGTCCTTACCTGGGCCCCTGGGCCCAAGGGGGCAAACCAATGCCCCAGGAACCAGGGTTGGTCTCAATAGCCTCAGACTCTCCTGGCACGGCCATTCGACCCCAGCAAGCCTGCTCCCGCCTTCCCCATGCACTGCCACCACCTGTCACTCTGGGCTCAGGGAGGCTCCCTGTGAAAGCGCACTCTTTCTGTGGCCACTTACACAGGAAGAAAGCTGGCTCTGGCTGGCTGGCGAGGGCCATCCCCCAAAGCATGGATTTCCTGCGACATTTCGCCCAGCCCGATAAAGTGCTTTCCCAGGGACAAACGAATCAGCCTCTCCGGCAGCAAAGCTGAGTCTAGAGGGGGGAAAAAGGGAGAAAAAGCAGAACAGAAGAGAGACAGCAACAGAGAATAAAAGGCAGAAAGGCCAGCAGCTACAGACAGGGGCCTCCCACTCCCAAGGTGCAATTCCAGACCAGGCCACAGGGTGTCGCCACAGCCAGAGGTTTTGAAAGGGAAGGGTTGGAGCCACAGAATTCTGTGAAGCACCCCGAGCCTCAAAGCCCACCCTGGTAGAGCAGTCCCTGCACCCCAGGGTTGAGGGGCCAATTTACAGGGAGTCAGGCTTCCTCTGCCTAGAACCATTTTGACAGGAAACACCATATTTCAGGAGAGGTCTCCATCAAGAGAGGGTCGATACAATACCAAACTGTTTAAAAACCCGATCAATCTTTCTGCAACAAAGCTGGGAGGATTTGCCAGCGAATTCCTGAATTAGCAGGCCTTTGGAGACGCCATTCTAATGCCGAGCGGTGCGTGTGTGTGTGTGTGTGTGTGTGTGTGTGTGTGTGGAGGGGGTTATGACTGTTTTGTTGTTGCCTGGGTGACATTGCAGGGATGTGGACATTTCCGTGTGCTGGTTGCAGCCACAGCAGCACTTTGTCCTCTGGCCACGCCCTCTGACCTCCAATGTGCCAGAGAGCCCCTGCCTGCTGAGCCTCTGGTCTCCAGCTCTGTCCTCCAAACCCGCTTCCAGGCGTCCACACTGCTGACCTGCCCCAGCTCACTTCCCACCAGGGGTGACAACCCCCTTTTCGTCCCTACAGCATTGACCACAAAGCATTTCACTTAAGCAAGGATTTGTCCAAAAAAACCACAACGGTTGGTGGCTTGGGATGGAGAAACAAAAAAGTCCCTACAGTGACTTGTGATGCACAGCAAACACGGTGTAACTCACGCTCCTAAGGGAGTGGTGCCTCCTGGGTTCTGGGTGGTCGGCCGGCATGAGCAGGGTCTCCGTCACCCCACCTAACTCTGGAACCACAGAGAGGTCACGCAGTCCCTCATGTCCCTCCTCCAGTGCTACAGAACAAAAAGGCAGTTTCCTGGAACATGTTCATTTGAACTAAATCCCATGGCAATAAGGACCACTAGCCAGGGGAGCCCATGGCCCTGGGTGTGGGCCTCAGCTTCAGGACGGGCGCTGGAATGGAAGGAATGCCATGGGGACCGTGATGTTCTGGGAAGCATGTGCGTAAGTGAGGAGCTGCCAGAGGTTCCCGGTCTCCTGCTGTGCTCGGGGAGGGAGAAGAAGGTGGTCTTTCCCACTCCTGGTATACCATGGGCTGAGGGGCCAGGAGGGAGAGGAGGGAGAGAAAATCTTGGAAAAGAAAGTGGCATCACCAGTTTGGCTCAATGGATAGAGCGCCGAACTGAGGGACCCTGGGTCTGATTTTGGTCAAAGGGCACAGGCTTGGGTTGTGGGCTCCATCCCCACTGTGGGGCATGCAAGAGGCAGCTGATCAATGACTCTCTCTCATCATTGATATTTCTATCTCTCTCTCTATCTCCCTTCCTCTCTTTGAAATCAATAAAAAATATATATTAAAAAGAAAGAAAGTGGCTGTGAGGAATGCCCAAAACAGAAAGCCCATCTTCCAGAGGCCCTTGGTTACGGTGTGGACCCTGAGACCCAGAGGGGGCAGTGAGGGCCACATGGCGAGTCTCTGAGATCGGGAGATGGCCCTGCCCTCTCCTCCTGCTCCTCCTGCAGTGAATCAGGGCCGGAGTCGCTCCCTGCCCACATCACCTTTCTCACTCCTCAGACACTGACAACCAGGAAGACAGGGGATGAAAACAAAGAGGAGAGGCCTTGTAAGATCAGAGAAGCCACCAACGTGGAAAGGAAGGAGGACAAGGCGAGGAGGAAAAGGGCCCTCACCTGGGACACCCCACTGTACCTCTGGCTCTGAGTGGGTGGCGTTTGCCCTTTCTCCCCTTCTGTTCTGGCACAGCCCCCTCGCCAGTGGTTGTTAACACACTTGGAAGCCTCCCGGGGCCTGGAAGCTAAGCCCAGGGAACTGTCTCCCTTGGAATGTGACCGAACACAGGGCCAGTCCCCAGTGGGACACACGAGGCATTCAAATCCCCAGGCACCTTTGGGCTCCTCTCTAGCTGCTCTCTCCCTGCCAGCCATGTAGGCCCCTCCCCTCTCCCCCCCTTCGCCCCCCACCTCCAAAACAGCCCCATCCTCTCTGCCCCAGCCTTGTCCAGGCAGTCTGCTCTGTGCAAAGGTCCTTCTCTCTTTTCCAGGTAAAGTGTTTAACCTCCTCAGGCCTCAATCCTCAATCCTAATGCCACTCTGCAGAATCTTGGGTATCCACGCAAGTGTCAGTTTGTATTGTCATTGTTTGTTCATGTTACATTCTGTCCTGCTCCACTCTAACAGCTATGTCCCCTGGACTTTTTGGGAGGGCCTACAGTTTGCCTCTCCTGATGCACTGGGCATTCTGAGGGCAAGGACTACACCTCACTCCTCCTGGTGTTCCCAGATCTTAACATGATGCCTAGAGCAGGGCAGGCATTTAGGCATGTTGAGAGGTTGATTGGTTGGATGGATAGATGGGTGGATGGATAGAAGGACAGATGAATGGGTTGGTGGGTGGATGGATGGAAGAATGGATGGTTGGATACATGAATGAAAGGATGATAAGATGGTTGGTTGGATGGATGGATGGTTGGATACATGAAAGGATGGTTGGATAGATGGATGGATGGAAGCCTCCGGTGTGTCCCATAAATAAACAGAAGTAATCCATTTCATTGATAAGGGAAAAGCCCCCTTCTATGGGCATTCAAGATATTCCTGGCTGACCTGCCCTGCCAAACAAGTTGAGACTCATTCATTGTATCTGAACAATCAGGGGAGACTCCTGGCTGGAAGGAAACAGTCTACCCTGGAAATTCGGGAAGCTTAAAAAAAAAAAAAGCAGCACTGTTCTAAGAATTTGCATTGGGAGTTCACGGGAAGGCAGTCCTGGCTCATGGACTCTGGACTGTTCCTCCCACACCCAGAAGCCTTCCCAACCCTCAGCCCACAGCTAGTGCCCTCAGGTCCTAGTTCCAAACACCAGAGCTGCCTGGCCCTGCAGGGGCCAACCAGACAGAACAGGGATGGGTCCAAGGACCAGATCAGGGTGTGCAGGTCCCTGGGCCAGGCTGTCCGTGAGCCCTCGCATCCACGCGTGCCACCTCACAGGCATGCTTCACCTCTCTTGAGTGGTTTCTAGCATCCTTATTACTTTCTTTAAAAAAAAGAAAATATATATATATAATTGATTTTTTACAGAGAGAAAGGGAGAAGGATAGAGAGTTAGAAGCATCAATAAGAGAGAGACATCGATCAGCTGCCTCCTGCACATTCCCTACTGGGGATGTGCCCCCGAAATCAAGGTACATGCCCTTGACCGGAATCGAACTTGGGACCCTTCAGTCCACAGGTTGATGTCCTATCCACTGAACCAAACCGGTCAGGGCCTTGTTACTTTCTATGCCTGTTACTCCTGGTCTCACTCACGGCAGGGTTCAGCTTCCTCCCCTTTCCACCATCTCTGCAGCCCCCCCGCTCCGGCTGGGCACTGGGGCCGCACTCCAGTAAGAGCTCTTAATTCTGTGTCCTTGAGGAATGGGGGGAGGAGGAGGGAAACAACCACCCCTGACATCTGGTTCCATTTCTTACCCTGTGGGAGACCCTGTCTCCTCAAGCATTGGGGAGCTCTGTGATTTTCAGGAAGAGGGAAGAGAAAGTTGACCCTCCACTCCTACGCCCAGGCCTTTCCAAGGGACAGCGTATCCCAAAGTCCAGTGTTGAGACTGCGTCCAGAGCTGAGACTCATGCCCACGGGAAACCACTGCACGCGCCCACCTGTCCGAGGACCGGTCCGCAGAGGGCAAGTTGGGGCAGGTATTCTGGCTGCTGTTTAAGAGCCTATCCTGCCATTCTTAAAGAAAACCAGTTTGTCAAGTTTGAGCAACTTGCCTATCTCTGGTTCCCAGAAAACCGGTGTCACCCAAAGAAAGCTGGAGCCAAAGTCCTCTGGAGTAACAGAAGCATGCCCGCTCCCTCTCCCCTCTGCCCCCGCCCCTGCCCCGAGCTCCCATTTTCTCCCATGCAGGGGAGTGCACGGCCCTGGTACCAGTGACTCTGAGGCCTGCGGTCTCATAGGAGCCTCAACTGCTCCCTGGAATTGCCCTCGAGGGACTAACGGTAGGTGTGACCTCTCAGCCAACTGTGGTGCCAATGAAGACACCCGGCCCAGGAAGCACCCAGCACCCCAACACCATCTAGAAGGGCTGTTGCCCCGACACTGCCATTTCAGAGGTTTCCTACGCAATTTAGGGAACTGGGCTTCGGGGCAGTCGCTTTTACAAAGAGCTAAATAAATGAGAGTAGTTATCTTCAAAACCATGCCTCTAGCTCTCGTTCCAATAGGCTTTTGTGAGTGAAAAGGGGAAAAATGGAGGGAATTAGAGTGAGTGAGCTGGGAGTGGCTCGTGGCCGGAGCTTCATCCCCCTCCCCTGGGGTGTGTCCAACCTCTGAACATCACCCGTCATGCGTCACACATATCTAGAAGCAGGCCGCTTAGTTCCGAGTGGCAGACTGCCGTTGGTGGGCGCTCCTCTGGGCCAGACCTGTACTAGGTGTTCTGGGTACGTGTGTAAGCTCCCTGTGATCCTTACATCCATCTCGCCAGGTGGATGTTGGCCCCATTTTACAGATGAGCAAACTGAGGGTCAAGGAAGATAAGTGATTGCCCAGTAACAAGACCAGCTTCATCACTTGCAGGGCTCAGGGCGAAGTGCAGGTGTAGGATCTCCTTGTTCAAACATCATTAAGAATTTTGGGACAGCTATAGCAGAGCACTGAGCCAAGTGTGGCACTCTCTCAATAATGGGGCCCTGAGCGACTGCACAGGCTGTGTGTCCACGAAGCGGGTCTTGCTCGAGTCCCAGGCTCCCAAATGCCTCTTGCGCTGCCCCCTCCCGTAGTCCATGGAGATCCCATGAGGCCCCCTCCCCGTCCCATCTGAGAGGGAGCGGCCGGTACCTGGAGTAGCAGGAGAGGCCGGTGCTGATGATGGTGTTCAGCACAGCCAGGGTCATGTAGTAGTCCCGGAAGGGGGTGCACACCAGCGAGTCCGGGAACGAATACGCGCAGTAGGCGATGGCCGAGCCTGGGGAAGGAACAGCAGCCTGGGTAAGGAGCCACTAGTTGGCACTGTCTGCGCTCATTGGGGAGATCAACCCTAGCATGTGGCCGAGCCTCATCATCCCCACCGACCAGGCGCAGTCCTGCTGCTACACGCCCATCAGTGCCATCCAGAATCTCGCCCCCATCCCCACCCAACACACACTCTGCCTACCCTGATCCTACCCTGAGAATTCACATGGCTCCGTGAGCTTTTACATATATTAACTCACATAATCTTTGCCACCACCATCCTGTACTTATCCTCATTTTACAGATGGCAAAACAGAGGCACAGAGTGGTTTAGTAACCCACCCAGTCACGACCCACAGGTTGAGAACCGCTAGCAAGGTCGCCTAAGACCATTGGAAAACACAGATGTTTACATTACGATTCATTACAGTAGCAAAATGAGTTATGAAGTAGCAATGAAAATAATTTTATGGTTTCCGCAGGGTTGCAGGAGGGGTGGGGTGGGGCAGTGGCTGCAGACATGGAGCAGGGTGTCCAGTGGAATTCACAGGCTCTTACAACTGCTAGAACCTCCTTCCTTGTTCACTGAACACCCCACATCAGGCCTTGGACTATGGCTAGAAAACAAAATGTGAAAGGTATACAAGGTATACGTCTGTCCTCGGGGAGCTGTTCCCAGTGGGCGGCAGAGATGGAGAGACGGGAGGTGGACCCAGGCCTGGGGGCTTGGAGGAAGCCACAGGCAGGGGCCCTGGCTCTGCGGTGTGACCTGGCTCACTGACCTTCTCTGTGCCTCTTTATTCTCACTGAGAGCGTGGGTATAGTGATGGACCCACCTCGGGCACTGCTGTCAGGGCAACTAGATCCTCGTGGGAGTGGCTACCCTCCCCTGCTTACTAAGCGCTTCACTTCCAAACGCATTTAATCTTCACAACACTCCTAGGAGGGAGCTGTGCCAGTTTTGTTGATGAGAGATGGAGGCTGAGGAGGTTAAGAACTTGCCAAGAGCAGGGTGGCAGCCGGGCCACCGAGCAGTGCATTATGCCGCCCTGTGCTGGGTGCCAGAGCTCAGCTTGGGGTCTGCCTTGCAGTGACGACTCCAATAGGCTCCTTCTTGTCACAGTGAGTCTGGGCAGGCGGTCAGGGGCCGGGGAAGCTCCCGGGCTAAGGAGTGTGGACTTCCTGCCAGGAAATTGGGAACCCTGAAAGGTTTTAAGTGGGAGGGGTGCCAGGTTCAGAAGGTGTAGAAATCACCTGGACAACAGGGAGGAAATGGGGTGTGGAGGGGCCGAGAGGAGTCTGTTGAAACCCACGCTCTCGGTGAGAATAACGAGGCACAGTGAAGGTCAGTGACCCAGGTCACACCGCAGAGCCAGGGTCCCTGCCTGTGGCTTCCTCCAAGCCCCCGGGCCTGGGCCCACCTCCCTATAGCTCTGGTCTCTCTGTAGGGGAGAGGCACGAGGGTCTGAGCCAAGCCAGGGGGATGGAGCCGACTTGAGAAATGTGAAGGAGACTCAACTGAACGTGCTGATTAGAGAGGATGGAGGAAGTGGGATGGGCCAGAGGGAGAGGGCTGAGACTTCTGACTTGGAGCCGGGACAGGGAGAATGTGGACAGTCCAGGTCACAGGGCTGGATGCTGGTGGACCTCAGGTGAGCAGTTCAAACTAGAGAGGGGGGTTAGGAGCACCTCGAGAGGTGTCAGGGGATGGTGTGGGCACAGAGAGCACCCAGGAAGCTGTGTCAGAGCAGAGGCCCAGGGACCGGTGCTGAGCTCCCCCACGTATGGGGAGAGCAGAGGAAGAGAACCAGCAAAGGAGGAGGGAGAGATGCACCAGGGGCCAGAGAGAGGGCGTCTGAGGGCACAGGGGGCCCCTGCATCAAAGGCTGGAGGGAGAGCCCACAGAGCTGCATGAATCCCCAGAGCCAGGAGGCGGCCAGGCCTCAGCAACCACAGTTTTAGTGAACGGTGGGGGCTGGACAGCAGAGCATCGAGGAGTGAACGGTGAGACAATAAATACTGTGTGTGTGTGTGTGTGTGTGTGTGTGTGTGTGTACTAGAGGCCTGGTGCACAAAATTCGTGCATGGGGGTGGGTCCCTTCAGCCCAGCCTGCACCTTCTCCAATCCGGGAATGTTTTGGGGGGAATCTGACTGCTGGTTTAGACAGTCAGACATCCCTCTCACAATCCGAAACTGCTGGCTCCTAACTGCTCACCTGCCTGCCTGCCTGATCTCCTTTAACTGCCCCCCCTGCTGGCTTGGTAACC
>PVJN01060591.1:0-11533 GCA_004026805.1 Lasiurus borealis
TAGTCCAGCCAGGACATGGTGTGAACCCCCCAGCCCAGCCAGGACATGGTGTGAACCCCCAGCCCAGCCAGGACATGGTGTGAATGCCCCCAGCCCAGCCAGGACACAGTGTGAACACCCCCTAAGGCCACCCTGATGCCAAGGGGTGTCCGGATGAGAGGGCCCTGGGCCTCCAGCCTCCAGCCCGGGCCCTGCACCCACTGCCCCATGTGCCCCCCGCGGCCTCCCTCTCACCTACCAGGGCACAGGGCGATGTTGCAGAACTTGGTTTGCTTCTCGGGGCCCTCGCAGGGGTTGCCCCCGAACTGCGGGGGCCGGCAGGTGCGCGTGCGGTCCCGGAAGCCGCGGCCGCAGGTGCTGGAGCACAGGCTCCAGGGCGACCACTCGTCCCAGGCGCCGTGCACTGCGTGCGGAGAGCCGGGGGGCGCCGCTGAGCCTGGCGGCCGCTGGGCACTGCTGCCCAGCCCCTGACCCTGACCACCACCTCCCCTCTGGTCCTCGATGCTCACACCCTGCCCCTGCCTCCCCCAGGGGCCCGACGCCCCGTCCCCGGTCTTGATGCCCCGTCCCTCTCGGGCCGCCCACCTGGACACACGGCCGAGTTGTTGCACAGCCGCTGCTCGCGGAGGGGCCCGCTGCACTGCGTGCTGTAGGAGGAGGACACGCAGAAGCGCGTGCGGGTCTGCCAGCCCTCGCCGCACGTGCTCGAGCACACGCTCCACGGCGACCACTCCTCGGCCGCGGGGTCACCTGCGGGCAGACCCTCCGCGTCACAGGCTCAGACCCTCAGGGGGGACCCTGCACCCCCTCTTACCCCCCAGCAGCAGCCGGTGGGGCGGCAAGGCCTTTACCCCGAGCTGTTCGCTGCGGGGCTGACCCCAGGGCCTGCGTCCCCTCCCCACAGTCCGCGCGCTGGGCTGGTGCATCTCCAGGCCCTGGGGGTCAGTGTCCACCCCCCCAGCCAGCGGCCAGGAGGGGGCCACCTGGCGCCAAGTGGCCGCAGCTTGTAGAACATCCAGCCTCTGTGCTGGGACCTGGTCCCTCCCTCACCCTCCCCACCTCCTCCTCTCGCCCCGCAGCTCACCCGTGTGCGGGGCCGAGAACCCGAACTGCTGCAGCTCGTCCCCCAGCTCGTCGCGCCGCCGGGCGTCCGTGGACCGCAGCGACTGGCTCCGGGAGCTGGCGCGCGCGGCCGCTGCGGGGCGGGCTGCGGTGAGCGGCCGGGCGGCGGGCAGGACCCTGGACAGCGCCCCGGGGCCTGGTGCATCCCGCCCCCCTCTCTCCTCCCAGCCTGGGACAGCGGGGGAACCTGGGACCCCCGAGCCCCGGGCCTGGCGCCCACCCCGGTGGTGGGGAAGGTCCATTCCTGGGGGGGTGCCCTCTCCCTCTCCCCTGCTCCACGCCCCGCCCCCTCTCCCCCCAGGGCCCAGCTCAGCACCCCACCGGCCCCTCTGCTGCCTTCCTGGGGCCTGCACCCCGCGCCCCCACACACACCCCGGGGGTCCCTCCAGGCTTCTGAGAGGTGACCCTCCTCTCCAGTGGACACCAGCCCGCGCAGAGGCAGGCTCATTGCAACCTGATTTAACCTCATGGACGCGGCTAAATGATGGATGAGGTTATTAGAGTCTTAGGGGGGACGTCCCGTGACTTTTTGGAGGTGGATGGGGCTGGGGTTGGGGGGGGGAGGGAGGCAGCACCCCCAGACCCCCCGCACCCACTCACAGGGGAGCAGAAAACCCCGACCTGGTGGTCCCCTCCCCTCCCCAGCCCAGCCCTCACTTCTCTGGGCCAGGCTCCACCCCGGTGGCCCCGCCCTCGCACCAGGCCCCGCCCACTGGAGCAAGCCACGCCCCTTATGGACCTGGCCCCGCCCCCGCCGTCCCGCACTCACCTCCGCAGGCCTTGCGGTTGCACAGCCGGCCCTCCTCCAGGACCCCCTCGCAGCCGCTGCCGCCCGCGCCGCCGCCGGGGGCAGGCAGGCAGGTGCGCGTCCTTGTCTGCAGGCCGCCGCCGCAGTCCCGCGTGCACTCGCCCCACAGGGACCACAGCTTCCAGCCGCCTGGCGGGGACCAGAGCGCAGGGGTCAAGTGCACATCAAGGAGGGCGCTCCCGGGGTCTCCCAGGCAGGCAGGGGAGGGGAGGGGGCACAGGGCGGCCCACAGGGGGAGGCCTGCTTGTGGAGGGTCACCGAGGGGTGTGGGAGGTGGGGTGTGGCCTCCCGGTCCCTACACCCCAAGTTGGCTGGAGAGGGGGTGCTGGGGGAGGCCTTCCCGCTGTCCCCCTTTGGAGGAGGAGGACGGTGCACTTCCCATCTCCTCCAGCAGAGGGCGCGCCAGACCAGCAGGTGGCGCAGCACCTGCCCACTCACCCCCCACCCCCACACCTGGCCCCGGTTCCCCTGAGGACCCCGCCCATCTCCCCATCAGTGCAGGGCCCTTCCGGGGACACCCAGGCTGCTCCTCTGAGCCCCCTCGAGCAGGGACGTGCCAATGGGGACCTCAGGGGACAGAACAGCCCCTGATGGGGAGGGAGGGACACAGGGGAGTCTGGGAAGGGTGCACCTGAGAATATTCAGCCTAAAGACCAGGTTCATGCCCACCCGCGTGGCTCAGGGGTTGGGCGCTGACCTAGGAACAGGAGGTCAGGGTTTGAACCCCGGTCAGGGCCCAGGCCCAGGTTTCAGGCTTGATTCCCAGGAGGGGGCCTGCAGGAGGCAGCCGGTCCATGACTCTCTCTCATCATCACGGATGTTTCTATCTCCCGCTCCCTCCCTCCCTGAAATCATCAATGAAAATATATTTTTTTTAAAAAAAAGAACAGGCCGAAACCGGTTTGGCTCAGTGGATAGAGAGTGTCAGCCTGCGGACTGAAAGGTCCCAGGTTCGATTCTGGTCAAGGGCACGTACAATGGTGGCGGGCACATCCCCAGTGGGGGGAGTGCAGGAGGCGGCTGATCGATGTCTCTCTCTCTCATCGATGTTTCTAACGTTCTATCCCTTTCCCTTCCACTCTGTGAAAAACCAATAAAAAAAAATATTTAGGCCGAGACTGGTTTGGCTCAGTGGATAGAGCGTCGGCCTGCAGACTGAAAGGTCCCAGGTTTGATTCCGGTCGGGGGCATGTACCTTGCTTGCAGGCACATCTCCAGTGTGGGGCGTGCAGGAGGCGGCTGATCGATGTCTCTCTCTCGTCGATGTTTCTGACTTTCTATCCCTCTCCCTTCCTCTCTATAGAAAATCAATAAAATATATTAAAAAAAAATATATATATATATATTTAGGGAAAAAAAATAAAAACAGGACGGGCCTGGGCGTTGTCACGGGTCAGAGATGGGCCCAGACAGTCCACTTTGATTTGCAGCAAACGTCGCGTCCAAGGGACGCTGGCCAGCGGGGATCTGGTCAGTGGAGGGCCACTCAGCTGGCCCAGCTCCTCCTTCTCCCCATCCTCGCTCCTGCGCCTGTTCCGGAGCTGGCCAGCAGGGGGAGCCAGGCGCAAGGGAACAAGGCCCAGCTGGGAGGGACCTCATTCTCCAAGCTGGGAGCACCGTGGACACAGGGAGCCTTCTACCCCCTCCCCACCCCCAGCCTATGATGGAATCTCTCTCCCTCTTCTTACAGACCTCACTCCCCCACCCACGGGCCCCACCTTCCCCTGGGCACCCCCTCCTGTCCTCTGTGCCCAGCCAGCAGGGACCCGGCAGGTGGGCGGCTGACGCACGCAGACCATGACGAGCAGGAGGGGCGGGGGCCTCAGCGGCTGCCCTGGTGGGTGGGCCTGGCTCACCGGCAGTCACACGCGGCTCCAGGTGTGGTGAGGCCCAGGGAGGGCTTGCCAGGACCCCGGGGGGTGGGGGGGCAGAGGGGCCTGGCTCCCAGCCCCTTCCTGGGCCTGCCGGACGGGGGTGGGGGGTTCCCTCTTCCCCATGGTGTCCCTGCAGGAAGGCCCCTCTGTTCCGGTTGCAGCCCCGTGAAGGGGGGCCGTGCCCCCAGCGAGGAGGCGCCCGAGCAGGGTCACCCCAGGCTGTGGGTCCGGCCCCAACCCTCCAAGGCAGCGGTTCTCAACCTTCCTAAGGCCGCGACCCTTTAATACACAGCTCCCCATGTGGTGGTGACCCCCACCCATAAAATTATTTCCGTTGCTGCTTCCTAACAGTCATTTTGCTACTGCTGTGAACCGTCATGTCATTCTCTGTGTTTTCCGATGGTCTTAGGCGACCCCTGTGATGGGGTCGATGGACCCCCCCCAAAGGGGTCGCGACCCACAGGTTGAGAACCGCTGGGCCAAGGGCAGCTGCTCCCAGGGCCGGCTCTCCCGGGGGGCCCTGCTCTGTGCCAGGCACCTCGGCACCCAGGAACCTATGTCCCGTGCTCCCCAGGAGGCAGCTTTCTCCCCATTCACGGCAGCGGAAACTGGGGCTCTCAGAGGGGCGGAGCCAGGCGGCCTGCGGGAGCCGACACTCAGGGCGCCAGCAGCTCCAGCCTGGAGTCCACTCTAAACGCCAGTGGCCTCACCCCGCGGTTATGGCGGGAGCACCCCGGGAGGCGAGCAGACCAGCCCCCCGCTCGCCTCTATGGTCCATAGGCCAGGCAGGCGCTGATGCCCGAGGCTGCTCCCTCTTCTCATGATGCCCCCACTAGGGGGGTTCTATGCCCAGAACCACAGTTGAGTGTCCCATGCAGCCAGGACGGAGCCCTAGGTACCCCACCAGCCGGCGAGGAGGGGAGCAGGCCTGCAACTGACCCACAGCCAGACCCCCAGGCCCCGCTGCGTCCCCCAGACTCAGGCCGCCCACGGCGACCGGCCACGGGCCCCGGTCAGGCGCACTAGGCCTTGGCGGTGGCCCCTGCCCTGGCCGCCCTGGCCGGCCGGTGACCCCGAGGCGGGGGTGGGGGGCGGGGGGGCGCAGAGCGGGCCGGGGCCCAGGGAGGCAGGCCGGGCGGCCGCGGTTCAGGCTGGCTCGTCCCGCGGGTCACCCCCGCCTGCCGGCCCAGCCCCCACACAGAAGCCTGCGTGACGTGGAGCCGGCCGTGGGTGGGAGAGAGTGTCCAAGCCGGCTAATCAGAGGATGCCACTCGGTTCCCATGGCAACTGCTGCAGAGCTCGTCTTTCAGGAGAGACTCAGGTTAGGCCTCAGCTGCCAAAACACCCACCACTTGGGGCTGGTTACCTTGGTGACCCAGGTGGCGGGAGGAGGTGGCGGGGGAGGGGAGGAGGGGTGGCCGTGGGCTCAGAGGACAGACCACCCTCCACCTCCCCCCGCCCCGGGGCCTGCCCCTGACCCGGGTCCCATGTTGGACCCGGACGCTGGGTGGCAGGCGGAGTCCCCGTGACCCCACCCTGAGCCTGGGCCCTCATCCTACACTGTCTCTGGCCCTGGGCCTGGGCCTCCTCGTCCCCAGCACAGGCTGACCCCCGATCCAGCATAGGCTGAGCCCTGATACCAGGACAGGCTGAGCCCCAATCCCGGCACGAACTGAGCCCCGATTCCGGCACAGGCTGAGCCCTGATCCCAGCACAGACTGAGCCCCAATCCCACACAGGCTGAGCCTCAATCCCAGGACAGGCTGAGCCCCGATCCCACACAGGCTGAGCCCTGATTCCAGCATGGGCTGAACCCCGATTCCAGAACAGGCTGAGCCCCAATTTCACACAGGCTGAGCCCCAATCCAGCAGACTGAGTCCCGATCCAGCACAGGTTGAGCCCTGATACCAGGACAGACTGAGCCCCGATCCCAGCAGGGGCTGAACCCCAATTCCAGAACAGGCTGAGCCCTAATCCCACACAGGCTGAACCCCGATTCCAGCACATACTGAGCCCTGATCCTGGCATGGGCTGAGCCCAATCCCACACAGACTGAGCCCCAATTCCAGCACATACTGAGCCCTGATCCCGGCACGGACTGAGCTCCGATCCCAGCCCTGGCCACACTCCCGCCTCTGACGGACACTCAGGAAACGAAGCCGCTGCTTCTGTCGGCTTTCACTGTTAACGGGGGGCCCCCCCACGCCGAGCTGACACGTGATAAACGTGCGTCCAGGACAGGGGTGAACCCTGCAAGGCTGGGCAGTCAAGGTGCTCCCGCCGGGGTCTCCGGGCCCGCGGAGGAGGGGCCGGGCCGGGCGGGCTCTGGGGCCCAGAGAGAGGCAGCCTTCTTCCCCGCTCAATGCCCCTCTGTCTGCAGCTCATTTCCATCTCCTCACGGATGAATGGAACCGATTAATGGCCTGCGCGCGCGCACAGCCCGGCCACCCGGGAGGGAAGGCGCCCGGAGAGGGGTTCCGGGCCTCTGCCCGCCCCGGCACCCCGGCCCCAGAGGCCGTGGCCTCCCGGTCGGTCCCTACACCCCAAGTTGGCCGGAGAGGGGGCGCCCCGCTGGGGGAGGCCCTCCCGCTGCTGGGCCTTCCCGGTGCCTGGCTGGTGTGTCCCCCTTTGGAGGAGGAGGAGGAGGACGGTGCACTTCCCGTCTCCTCCAGCAGAGGGCGCCCCAGACCAGCAGGTGGCGCAGCACCTGCCCACTCACCCCCCACCCCCAGCCCCGCCCCCAACCTGGCCCGGTTCCCCTGAGGGCCCCGCCCATCCCCCCACCAGTGCAGGGCCCGTCCCGGGACACCCAGGCTGCTCCCCTGGGGACCTCAGGGGACAGAGCAGCCGCTGAGATTCCTTCTCAACCCGCCACCCCCCCACCCAGTCCACAGCCCCCTTCCCTCCCCGGCCACAGACATTGCCTTGCATTCTCCCGGTGCTCCCCGAACGGGCCCAGGGACCCCTAGACCCTCCCTACCCACCCACCCCCACACACACACTTGACCTCAGTCCCTCCGTGACCTGCCAACCTGAGGGCGGCTCCCACTCACAGGGCCGCTGGCGAGCGCCCGCCCAGTACGGCAGGTGCCGGGGGGAGGGGGGGGCTGCAGGATGCGGCCGAGAGCCAGCCACCCCCTCGCCCCGCCATGTCCCCCTCCAGGTGAGATGGCCCAGGCCCTCTCCTGCCCCCTCACAGCCCAGGAGTGAGCCTGCCCAGCCCATTTCACAGGCAGGAACGGAGGCCCTGGCCGGTGTGGCTCAGTGGGCAGAGCGTCGCCACCGCCGCCGGTGGTCTGAAGGGTCCCGGGTCCGATTCTGGTCAAGGGCAGGGGCCTGGGTTGCAGGGTCAAACCCCAGCCCCGGTTGGGGCGTGCTCAGGAGGCAGCCGGTGGGCGTGTCTCTCTCACAGCCTTTCTCTGCCTGTCTCTCCCCCTCCCTGGCACTCTTTCCAAAAATCAGAGGGAAAATGTCCTCGGGTGAGGATTAACCGCAACCACAGAAAAGAGTATTTCTCAGAAAAAAAAAAAAAAAAAAAAGGAGCTACTGATACATCGAGAGAGAGATAGAGAGAGAAAGAGAGAGAGAGAGAGAGAGAGGCTGCCGAGCTGCCCCAGGCCTGTCTGTGGCCCCCTCCTCCCCCAGGCTCTGCCCGAAGAGTGTCCACCCATAGGGAGCCGAGCCAGCCCGCCCGGCCCTGCCCTGGCCCCGCCCTGGCCCCGCCCTGGGCCCTGGTGACCCGCCAGCCCTTCCCTTGTGGGCCTGCCGTACAGCCAAGGTCCCTCTTCCCATCTTCCTGGAACATGGCAGCCTCGCGTGGGGCTTCTCCGTGGAGCATGCACACGCGTGTGCCTGTGGTCATGCCCTCCCCCGCCCCCCACCCCCTGCAATGTCTGGAGTGGCCTGGTCGCCAGCGAGTCTGCCGCCTGTCCCCGCGTTTCTGACTCGGTCCCGTGAGGCAGCGCCCTGGCCGCGATGGTTGGCCCGAGCCCGCAGGCAGCCTCCCCCTCAGGCCTCGGCCCTTCGGCTTCCTGGACCCCTCCACCCCCAGTGACACCGGTCCCCCTGCCCCCCACTCTCCGCCCAGCCTCACCACACCCTCAGGTCCCGAGGGGAGCCGGGCTCTGGGGCTGGGATGAGACCTCCGTCCTGTGGGGCCACGGCAGAGGCCCCCCCCCCGTGTGGTGACAGGTGGGGTCCCTCCCTGCTGGGAGTCCGGGGCGGCCTGGTCTCAGCCCAGCCTCTCAGTCCCAGCCCTGCACCCCGTCCCGGCATCGCGGACACCCAGCCCCCAGCTCCGTCCCTACCCCCATCTCAGGGTGGCAACGGGACGCACACAGGATCACGCACACACACACATGCAGGGACAGGGACACGGACAGGGACAGAGACACGGACAGGGACAGGGACACACACAGTGACAGGGACACGCACAGAGACAGGGACACGCAGGAACACGGACATGCACAGGGACAGGAACACAGACATGCACAGGAACATGGACACACACAGGGACACGCACAGGAACAGGGACACGCACAGGGTCATACACAGGGACAGGAACATGGACATGCACAGGGACATGCACAGGAACACGCACAAGAACACGGACATGGACAGGGACACGGACACACACAAGGAGAGGGACACACACAGGGACAGGACACACACAGGGACACGGACATGTACAGGGACAAGGACACGCACAGAGACACGGACACGCACAGAGACACGGACAGGGACACACACAGGGACAGGACACACACAGGGTCATACACAGGGACATGGACATGCACAGGAACACGCACAAGGACACGGACATGCACAGGGACAGGGACACGGACACGCACAGGGACACACGCACACACCCACCCTGCCAGCCCTCGCGAGGCCGCGTTTTCATTATCTCCCGTGTCGCTTCTGCAATAAAATTCTTTAATTAAAACATGAATATTTAAAACGACCCTGGAGAGACACGGCCCCGTCACACCCGAGGCGGAAGAACGCAGTGAGGGCCGGGAGGGACGGGACAGAGGGACGGGGGACACGCGGACACACAGACAGACCCAGGCGGGAGCGCGCTCAGAGGGTGCCGGGCAGGGAGGGGCAGTGGCTGTGGCCCAAGGAGGCGGCCGAGCGAGGCGGCGCGTGCCGGGGCCAGGTGGCGCTGGGCGCCCGGCGGGCGGGGGGGGGGGAGGGGGAAAATGGGCCACGGAGGCCGGGCCGCCTGCTCCCTCCTCGGCGGCGGTGGCTGCGCAGAGCCTTCTCCGGGAGGAGGTGAAGGACACGCCTCCCCCGGCCCCCCATCCCCGGCCCTGGCACAGGGCTCTGCCGACGGATCTGGGGTGTCCCTGCCCGGCTCCGTGGCTGACCTCTCTGGTCCACATGTCCCCCCAACCCCCCACACACACATGCACACAGAGGCAGGGACACACGTGTGCCCACACATGCCTGCCCCTTCCCCCCTCCTGGCACCGCCACCAGTCATTCCCTGCTGCAACCTTCACAGGGCGGCCCCGCCTGCTCACCCCCGACCCCGACCCACACCCCGGTCCCCAGTCTCTGCCGGGCGCCTCCAGGCAGGGAGGGTCCAGGGCTGATGTCCCTCCCGTCAGAAACACGTTCTCGCCTCTCCTCACGCGACCAGGGTCCCTCCGGCCGGTGAGGGGCCCGCGGGGGGAGGCGCGGGCGGGATGGCGGGGGGGAGGGGGTGGGAGCCCCAGTGCGTTCCAGCCGGGCTGGGGCATCCACCCGAACGTGGTCCCCAAGCACCTGCTCGCACGCAGGACACGGCCTGGAGGACCCAGAGTCTCTCACCCTGGGGTCCACTCTGACCTCCGGATCTTCCTCCCCGCTCGCTGATGTCAGGAGTGGCCGGCCCCCTCCCTCCTCCGCACCCTGGCGTCCTGGGCATTGGCAAGTCCACCGGCGCCCCCTCCACCGCCAGGCCCAAGCCCTCCCCCCACCAAGTGCAGAGGCTGCCGTGCCCCCAGCAGGCCAGCGTCAGGCCGCTCGGGGTGCCTGCGGAGCCCCGCCCTCCCCTGGACTCCCCGCTCGCTGGGGGCCTGGACATCCTGGGTGCCTCCAGCCTGAGCTGAGCCGAATCCCTGCCTGTCACTCCCCTGCTCGGAGCTTCCAGTCACCCCTTTGTTCTCCGGAGAACCCGTGAGCCCCAGGCAGGGCCTTCCCCAGGCACCCCGCTCCTGCCTCAGGGCACAGCGGGGGGGGGGGGCGGGGAGGTGCCAGCGAGGGGCGGGGCCTGGCTGCCCCAGGGCACAGGCATCCGCTCCTCTGGAGTGGATCACGCCTGCCAGTCTCCACCCTCCTCGCCTCCTCCACCACCGTCTCCTCTGAGCAGCGCCAAGCACACCTCCTCGCCCCGCCCACGGCCGCTGCCCCCCAGCCCGGGCCCCAGCCCCTGCAGATCGGGTGTCCGATGGGCCTGGCCCTGGGTCATGGTCACACCCTAGGGACAGCCCACACCCCGCGCCGAGCAGGTGAAGAAACCGAGACTCAGGCTGGCGGCCGTAGGGGCGTGGCCAAGCACGCTCTGAAGGAGCCGCCACCCTCCCTGTCTCTGTCCTCAGCTGCTGTCCCAGCCAAGGCCACGGTGACCTCCACCTGGCCCAGCCCCAGGTCAACCCTCCCAGCTTTCACCCCTCTCCGGGAGCTGCATGAAGCCACTGACCTGTTTCCCTGCAATTTGACGGGGCACTTGTCTGCTGGGTTCCTGGACACCCCCGCTCCACCCTGGGGGGCTCTGCCTGCCTCTCCCCTGCTCCCCCCTTCTCCCCAGCCACCTTCACAGCTCAGGGAGGCGTCTAATGGGGAGACCCGGGGTCTGGGGGCATACACAGAGCAGGGGCCCAGCGGAACGGGGGTCTTTGTACTGCAAGTGCCTTTTTTTATGAGTATTGATTAGAGGTCGGGGCGCCACATTCGTGCATTGGAGGGTTTTGGGGGGGTCGCTCAGCCCAGTCCGCACCCTTTTGCAATCTGGGAGCCAGCCGTGAGCCTGGCGAGTGGCTAAGCGTGGCTCCCCGCCCTGGTAGGGCACTGACCACCAGCTCCTGCACTGAGTGCCTGCCCCCTGGTGGTCGGTGCATGTCATAGCGATGGGTGGTTCCACTGTTTGGTCGATTTGCATATTAGCTTTTTATTATAGAGGAGGCGAGAGAGGAAGGGAGCCGGAGGGAGGGAGAGAAACTTCCAGGGTGAGAGAGCATCACTGGTCGGCTGCCTCCTGCACGCCCCCCACTGGGGATGGAGCCTGAAACCCGGGCCAGTGCCCTGACCGGGAATTGAACCCTGACCTCCTGGTTCGTAGGTTGATTGATGCTCAACCACAGAGCCAGGCGGGCCGGGCCTCACGGGCATTTTGTGCCGTTAAAGACGTCCGTTGTCTGAGTCACCGTGCCTCCGCCTCAGTGGCTCAGGAGGGGCTGGAGCATTGGGCCATGCCCCCCACCAGCACGGCCCCCCAGCCAGCCTGGCCCCAGACGCCCGGCCCCCGTGGTCAGCTGCCTGCCTGGCGTCTCAGACCCGACATTCTTCGACCAGCTGTGCCCTGCCGCCCTCGCGGCCGCCCACCCCCAGCCTCGAAGCCACTCCCAAGAAAGCCGGGGTGTCTTGAAGGGGGGCTCCCCTCCTGCCTCACCACCCATTAGCCTGCCAGCTCCCCATCACCACCGGCCCCTCTTTCTGCTGGGTTCCTGGACACCCCCCACC
>PVJN01060592.1:0-11533 GCA_004026805.1 Lasiurus borealis
CAACTTACTTTTGGATTTCTAAAGATTTTATGTTCAGTTGTTTCTGAAATTTTTACATTTGTATATATACATATATATATATATATATATATATATATAGAGAGAGAGAGAGAGAGAGAGAGAGAGAGAGAGAGATACACACACACACACACACACACACACACACACACTAGAGGCCTGATGCACAAAATTCGTAGGCCTTCCTGCCCCCTGCTGCTGGCACTGACTTCCTTCTGGCACCCGGGACCCAGACTTCCCTCCAGCCACTGGCAGTTACCCGGGGAACTGGGCTTCTCTCACAGCCCAAACTTCATCCGGAAGGACAGAAGGATGTCCAAAAGGATGTCCAGTCCAATTAGCATATTATACTTTTATTATTATAGATAATATATAATGATATATATAACTCTAATAAATTGTTGGAGACAGTGTTTGTTTGTTCATGCTGACTGACATGGTAAGCAAGCTCATTCACAACACTCTGCTTTTCTTGGCCCTCAACTTCCTAAAAGTAACCCATGCTACAAAAACTATAATAATAATAATAGCAACAATTTGAAAACACCAGTTGTGTGCCCGGTGCTTTGCACACACTTCATATTACTTAATCCCTATAGCATACCTTAAGAAGTGAATGTTAATAACCACTGTTTAACAGAAGAGAAAAAGGAGTCTCACAGAGACTCATAACTTGGCCCCAGAAAGCTACTTATAGTAAATAGCAAAGCCAGCACTTACGTCTGATTCCAGTGCTCATGGTTGGGGTGCCGCCAAAAGCCAAGCACCTATTTGTGTTTTCACACCATTTTTGTCTTCTCCTTTCCTTCCAGGTCGTTCTAGATGTTGGTTGTGGAACTGGAATCCTGTCGTTTTTTGCTGTACAGGCTGGAGCCAGGAGAGTCTATGCAGTTGAAGCCAGTTCAGTAGCACAGTATGCCGAGGTAAGTGGTATTTTTACAGCAGCTACTCACTAAGTCTTCGTAAGCTTCAGGGGACTCAGTGATGGACTCTTCCAGGTGAGTAATTTAGAAGAATTTTTATACCAGTTTGATTTTTTTTTTCCTGTTGAGATGTTACTGGTGAAAGAGCCCAACTTCACTGTAGTGATTGATATGAAAACAATTGTTTTTAAAATGTCACAATATTGAAAATATAACACAACTTTCTCCTCATCCACTAGATGGAGAGAGAGAGAGAGAGCGGGCATGGGGGGGGGATGAGGGAGTGTGTAGGGGGGAGGTGAGACATTTTGATTGGTTGCCTCCTGAACAATCCCCAACTAGGGCTAGGGATCTAATCTGCAATCGAGGTGTGTGCCCTTGACTGGGAATTGAATTTGAGACCAGTACACCATCTGATGTTCTGACCACTGAGCTACCAGCCAGAATGGTGAATGTTTTCTTACCTTTAATGAACTACCAAGGTGAGGAGCCAGATCTCCCTGCAGCTAGGTTTATTTTATTTTTAAGTGCTGTACTGACAATATTTACTTTTGGTTTAAGGGGCGGCTACTATATGGTTGATCTCAGACAGGTGTCTACATTTCAAGAAGCTTTTTCAGATTTTATGTTCTAATTGGAGGACAGGGAGATGCTTTGTTTTAAATATAGTGCTCTGTTATCGTTTTGAATTGTGTACAAATTGAAAGTCAAAGTCAAGAGTCGGGTGATAATGGCTTTGGGTAATATCTGTGTATGATAACAACCCAGGCAAGCTGCAGAGTTTGGATGTGTGCATGTACTCAATGTGAATAGGACAGTGGTCTTGACATTCACATGTGAAAGAAGCCCGAATTTTAATGAGAGATAGATAGCATGACAAAGAGAGAGGAAAGCTTGGCTGCTGCTTCTGAGTGAGCACTGTGAAAATTTCCTCCAACCCTGCATCGCTGGTAGCTCTGAGTGATACTTGGTTTGGGATTGAGGGAGTAGAGTGGGGCTGAGACAAGAAGCCCGGTAGGCCTGCTTGGTAGAAAAGACTGCCAGGGCCTCATGGGTGGAGGGTCATTGCACTCTTTTTCCTTCTTTCAGCAAGTCTTGGATAAAAATTGGCCGTTTGTTTCTTCAACAGTTCTTGAGAATTATTTTTAGTAAATATTGGCTGCACACAAAAGAGTATGTATTAAATGTGTAGAGTTTAAAGAATGGCAATGCAATGAATGTGTGTCCACACTTCTTTTAAGAAACAGGCTCTTGGCATTTCCATTCAAGGTCTGTGTGTCTTTTCATCATCACTTCTCCTTTCTGCCCTTAAGAGAGTTAACCACTACTTTGAATTTTTGTTTATCATTCTTTTGTTGTTTTTTATAGTTTTCCCACATATGTTTCTGTCCCTAAAAATAAACCTGTATGAACTTTCCAAAAAATTGAAATGTAACATATGTGATCTCCTGCAATTGGCTTTTTTAAAATCCAACATTGTGTTCTTGAGGGTCATTTTATTGATGCATACAGCTGTTATTTACTCATCTTCAAAGCAGGATAGTATTATGTGGTATGAAATGCCTCAAGCTGTTAGTCTACTGTGCTGTTGGCAGGTTGTAGATGGCTTCCATTATAAAAGTGTTGTTATGAATACTCTTGCATAGACTCCCCACTGTCTCTTTGCTAGAATTTTACAACAGTACAGTTGTTGGATCACAGAGTATGCATGCCTTCAGTTCTGCTCTATGATGCCAAATTGTTTTTCAAAGTGGTGTTTACTCCCCCCCAGAAGTCAATGAGAGTGCCATTGCTCTGCAACTTTGTCAGCACTTGATATTGTCAGGCTTTGTATTTTGCCAATCTGTGTTTATGACATAGTATTTGTGGTTTTAATTTGTACTCCCACTTATTAATGATTGTGAAGCATCTTTGCAAAGTGTTTTGGCCATTTGTCTTCTCTCTGCTGGAAATAACCTGTCCCAGATTGTCACAATATTTAAAAAATCCTATTGTAATTCAAATTCATTTATAAAAATGATTTCTAGATTTGAATATTAACCCTATTTAGTTACATGAGTAAAATATCCTCTCCCAGTTTATACTTCACCTTTTTCTTTATGGTCCTAGTAAACTATAAATATGGAATTCTAAGTAAGAAAAAAGAAGAAGAAGATAATAAACTTATAGAAAGAGAACCCCATAGTTAAAAACGTTTCTGCTTAGGTTTTAATATATCTTAAAATGCATTTTTAAAGATGAGGAGTTGAGTGTAGATCTTTGTCTCAGATGCTGTTCATTCACTGAATCATATCTACATTCAGTTGTGCCCACAATTCTGTTTGTTGGAGCATATAAGAGAAACAGTAATGATTGAGGTCTATTCTGTATTCGAGAGCTCTATTCTAGTAAGAAACTGATCTTATCTCTTGTCCCTACCCCTACTTTCTCCCCTCCCCCCCCAAAAAAAAAGAGTGGTATAAATAATTTAGGGATTTTCTTTCTCTCATATAGTTTGTTTTTCATACATTTTAATTCGATTTGTGACAATTAGATATTTATTTTTAGAACTTTAAAATTCTAATACTCCTAATTGTAGTATTTTAAGGGAAGAGAGGATAAAATTAACTAGATATGTCCTTGCATTCCCCAGCCCTAATCCTGTCTCCATCCCCAGCAAAAGCTCTCAATAATCACCAGCACACCATGGAGGAGCCGTGCCACAACTGCCTGTGTGATTGGTTTCTCCAAGAGAGTTCTCATCTGATTAAACACATCAGCAGGGTTGTTGTCTTCTCGCAGAGTGGGGCTACCCTTGTGGACACTTTCACCTCAGTGTGGCTGCTGTATAATTATAAAGGCCTCTAGCAAGAAGCCAGTCAATATAGAGATGAAGAGAATGGAACTAGCTTAACATTTAAAACTCTTAAACTATTTAAAACTTCTTAAGCTGTTAAACTACTTAAAATTTGGAAATAATTTCAAGTGTATAGATAAGTTGTAAAAGAAAAATATTTCAAATGCTACCCAAATTCCTTTGCCTAGACTCACCTGCTGTTTACATCTTACCCCATTTGCTTTATCATTTACTCTTGTTCCTCTATCAACACACACACACACACACACACACACACACACACACACACAGTTATACACACCTAGGTGTGTATAAATACATTTCCATATTTGTAGCTAGAGATATGCACATACCTTTTTTTCTGTCTATCATTTATATAAGATATAATTCTTTATTTTAAAACATTCCAGTGTGTATTTTGTAAGAGAATGAGGCTATTTTTTTATGTAACCAAAAAAATAACCTATTTTAAAGTGAAAAAGAAGCTGTACAATGACTCATCCATCAGATCTCTCGGTATTACCAATCACAATGTGTTGGGGAGGCCCCAGCATGCATGGAAAGACTGTTCCCACAGGTGTTGAGGTGGGAAGACCCTATACTTAACTGTCTCTTTTCTTGTGTAGTATTTCTAGAAAGGTCTGATTTGTGAAGATTTACAAATGTCCTGATGAATTCCAAAACTCCATAGTGTTATTTTAACTTTGGTTTTACCTTCTGTAGAGGAGGTGTGTGTTGCTGTAATTTTTCTTTTCTGGGTACCTGAGGCAGCCTGGGGCAGGGGTAGCTTTCCAGATGCTGCAGGGGCTGCAAGGAGTCCCTTAAATTCCTTCTAGCAAGGAATTTCCCCTGGAGGCCTTCGCTAGATGTAGCCCTAAGGACAAGCTAGTTAAAAATGCATTCAGGACCAAGGATGATTATAGTCTTCTCAAAGTGCGAATCTAATGACAGCCTGGTCCCGCTGGATGCACACTGTGGCCTGTGCACCCTTGGCTGCTGCTGCGGGGGTCGAGCGCTGATCCCTGTGGGCTAGGCCCTTCACCCTTGTGCAGGACCATCTGTACCAGCTCTCTGTTTCTGCTTCTTACACTGACACTCGCCCGTACTATTGGTGGGTGGCAACATGTGAGTGTGAACAGCCCACAAAAGAGACTCACTCTAAGAATAGGCTTTTCTAGCAGCTCAGCGTACAGTGCATGGTGCTCCTTCCGACCTTTTCATTATGTGGTAATTGAAGCAGCAGACAGTTAATTCTTTCCTCTGGAGTCTTCATTAAATTGCCCAGAAAAGATAAATTGCAACAAGAAAGAAAAATGTACAAATTTAACTAGCATTGCCTGTCCCTGGGATTCTTCTTCTCATGCCAGGCTTCTGGGCTTTAAGTAAACAAGAATAGTTTCAAATTGTGTCGGATTCCATTTCAGTTGCATTCAGCAGCTCGGCCTGATCCGGAGGGCATGCACGTTCAGTCATTTTTGCAGAATGGCCGTGAACTTGCCTGGTACAGCCATGTGCTCTCACCCTTGGCCCCATCCGACATTTCTAAGTCAGTAATAAGAGATCATCCTTGTCTGAGGAACAGGGCAGAACTAAAGGTCTTCCATGCATTCCCAAGCTGTGCACCTGCCCATATCAATGTGCCGACTCTCTCTTGCTCTCTTTTCTTTTTCTTGCATATGAAATGTAAAGAGAAAGCCCCCAGATTATACAGATCCTATGGGGGAAAAGACATTAATCAAATCTATACACATACAGAGTCATGGAGGGGGTATTCTTTAATTTAAAATTGCACACAAATGAATGTTCTGTCTCTCCATCTCGGTGACAAACTCCTTGGAGGGCCAGGAGAATGAAAGAGGAGGAGGGTCAGCCATCATAAACAAATGTATGTGTTGTAATCAGCATAAACTTACAGCAAAACTCTCTGGCACTTAGATTTAACAATGTGTATAATCATTTTGGGGCTCATTAGACTGTACCCATACACACTTCCTATATATGGCTCATTAGGGTGAGTTTTAAGGAATCAGGCCAAATACCCTGGGTCATGGTGGAAATAAAAGCAAATGGAATTGGATCTATTGTGGCCCTACCGGACTCACAGGCTACGGCTGCCTGTCCAATATGACAGCCACTAGATACATGTGACTATTTATATGTAAAAACTAATTTATTTTAATCCTCACCTGAGGATATGCTTATTGACCTTTTTAGTGAGAGGAAAGGTGAGAGAGAGAGAGAGAGAGAGAGAGAGAGAGAGAGAGAGAGAGAGAGAGAGAGAGTCAATTGGTTGCCTTCTATATCTTCTATATGTGCCCTGACCTGGGATTAACCCAGCATCCTAGATATGTGCCTTAACTGGGATTGAACCCACAACCTTTTGGTATATGGGATGATACTCCAACCAACTGGCCACACTGACCAGGGCTAAATTAATTTTTAAAAGTAGTCAATTCCCTTAGACCCATTAGTTATATTTCAAGTTCTCAGTTTCCACTAATGGCTAGTGGCTATCACACTGGAAGGTACAGGCAGAAAACATGTCTATCACTGCAGAAAGTTCTAGTGGGCAGCACTGACGGAGAGAGCACAGATGGCCAAACTTCACTTTTCTGGCACTCGATGTCCACGCTGATGGCTATGTTCACTGCCAGGTGTTGGCAGCCATGACCAGAAGAGTCTGGCATGACATTAGGTGAGGCAGCGCTCCCAGTCCCTCTTGCTATGGGCAGTGTTTATCCTTTGCTTATTGATGCGTAAGAGCATCCATAGAGCAGGTTCCCTAGGAGACAGACTCTAATGCAGAGACTCACATGCAAGATGTTTAATGCAGAGGGCTCTCAGGAGCCTGACCTGAGGGAAGTGAGGGAAGCGGGGATGGACTGGGCAGAGGAAGGAGTTCAGCTACACTGTAGTTGTAAAAAAGGCTCAGCCAGTCCCACAGGGAGTTTTGAGCTAGGAAAAACCTTCTGAGTTGAACCACCTTCAGGCAAGAATCTTTATATTCCACAATTTTTTTTACTGTTTCATTTATGAATTTATTCATTTTTTAAAAAATATATTTTTACTGCATTTAGAGAGAAAAGGAGTGTAGGAGAGAAATAGAAAGATTAATAATGAGAATCACTGATTGGCTGCCTCCTGCATGCGCCCCACTAGGAGTCGAGCCTGCAACCCAATCATGTGACCTTTTTTTTTTAATTTAATAAATCTTTATTGTTCAGATTATTACAATTATGCCTCTTTTCCCCATAACTCCCCTCCACCCAGTTCCCACCCCACCCTCTGCCCTTACTCCCCCCGACTATCCTCATCCATAGGTGTTTGATTTTTGTCTAGTCTCTTCCCATACACCCACACCCCTTACACCTCAGTATATTCCACATTTTTAATGAATGGTCCCTTAGGGAGGTATGTGACTTTGGTAGGGTGGCTCTCTTTGGCTGAGGGAAGTTTCTAGCCATCATCTGCCAATATTCCTAGCAGTTTGGAGAATAGATGCCTTGATCTGGGAGGAAGGATCTGTAGAGTATGCCACACCAAGTTCTACAAGTTCAAGATTTAGGATCTGGAGAATAAAGGGAAAGATAATAACAGTAAATCAAGGGAGTGATGGAACACATGGGAAGATACTAAAACTTAGGCAAGGCCACAGGGCTATTTGTCGTGTAAGCTTTAGGTGTGAGCAAAAATGTCCTAGAAATTGAATACTTCACCTAATCTCATGATCTCTGTTCAAGTCTAAGGCCTGTGTGGACCAGAGCACATATAAGACATGATATCTTCCCTCAAGTAGTTTACAACCCAGATGGGTTTCAAACAAGTGAAATTTTGACACAGATAGTGAATGCCAAGTGCCTACGAAAGGCAGAGATGGGAAGTACCACCACCAGAACAGTTGCCATCGCCTGGGCTGGTTTGGGAAGCTTCAGAGGAGAGGTGCGACTTGAATTAAATGCTGAAGGATGAGAAGTGAAATGCTCTTCCCCTCGTTTTTCAACTCTTACTGCCAACAATGAGATTCTGGAAAACCCTTAGGTTCTCACGGAGTTCCTCTGCTTCAGTGTGTTGGCAATCTCTGCACAAATGCTTTAAGGACCAATTTTTAATCTTGAATACTAGAAAGAGCATAATCTTTGAAGTGTTCTAATACAAATTTATTCTGATTTCGACTCTTTGAGTTGGAGTTTTTCTCAGTTTCTTTAGTGTCTCCATTAGGTAACTTCTACTTCCTTCTCACTCTACCATAGACACAAATGCCTGAGTAAGAAAAGTACATACAGCTCATTAATACCTTTTATTTTTCACACTGACAATGAAGTTAAATGGTGGCAATAAGGACTCTGTTAAAGAAACAATAACATGCATTGTTTTCATAGCTGAAGTTTTACAGTTTAGGATGCGTTTCCACATCTATAAACTCATAGATCTCAGGGAAGCTTCTGTGAGGTGGTTGGTAGATCATATCATGCCCATATTAAAATAAGGAATAACTTTGGAGAGGTAAGGTCATAAGAGGGTGGCTTGTGAGACACAAGCCCCTCACCGCCACCTTCTTCTGGAACATGCCGGTAAGCTGGGGTAGTGGTTCCTTTGGAGGTCAAGAGGTGAATACGTTTGATTAGAAGCTAGAGCACCTACTTCTGTAGATAGTTCAACCAGGAGCCAGGAGAAAAAAACACTTTTCTCCTTTCAAGAAATCTACTGTGAAACATTTTAATCAGCAGGTGTATCTGCTATGTAAGAAGGAAATATTCTTTCATTGGAAAAATCAGCTAGTAACACACATAATGGAGGAGCATTTTAAAATAGTCCATGTGAAAGGTCATGAAACCCCACCCAAGAGATAAGAACCCTTTGTATAGCCAGATTAGTGATGGACAAGACAGGAAAACAACTTGGGAGAGAATACCCATGCTTCTTCTCAACACTTACCTCCTGTAGGGAAGGCCCTAAACAACTTTGCCGGAGTTAGAATTGAGGATGTAGGTTCAGACATTGTGGAGTTGTATTCTTGATCCATAGCCTAATGGCCTTGTGACCTTGACAAGTGTATTAGTTGTCTATCGCTGCTATAACAAATTAACACAAACTTAGTGGCTTAATTCAAATTTGTTACCTTATAGTTGGGGAGGGATCAGGAATCTGAAATTGGTGCAATGGACTTAAAAATCACGGTGTCAAAAAACTGTGTTCTTTCTGGAGGCTCTAGGGAGAATTTGTTCCTTGCCTTCTTTCACATTTCTTGGCTAGTGACTGCATCACTCTGACTTCTGTTTCCATCATCGCAGCTCCTTCTCTTATTCTTATCCTTCTGCCTCCTCTTATAAAAATTCTTGTGACTATATTGGGCTCACCAGGATAATGTCCCCATCTAGTGCCCTTCCTTTAATCACATCTACACAATCCTTTTGATGTGTAAGATAATAAATTCACAAACTCCAGAGATTAGGACATGGAGATCTTTTGGGGGGGACCTTTATTTTGCCTACGATAAGAAGTTACATGACCTTTCTCTATCTCATTTTCTTCAACTACAAAATTGTAGATAATAGTAGTTTCTCATTAAGATATTCTGAATATTAAATAAGAAAATCCATTAAAAATTGGCATGGTGCCTAGCATTCTATAGCTATTATTATTATTGTCACAGTGGTTATCATCATTTTGATTCTGGGGCCTCACTTTATCTCGGTGCAAATGGACTGAACAGATATTATAAAAGTGGGGGTCATCAGGCAATAGTGGAAGCATAGGGCCAGGCACAATACAGTTTTCAAGAGCATGTTGTTTAAATTGCCTTTTAAATTTTTCTTTATTACTTTTGTTTTTAAGCAAAAAACTACAAGATTCAGGGGCTCTGTACTGTTTTTAACTCTGCTCAGGGTTCTACAGACCAGGCAGTGCAGTGTGTTGAGCAGTCTCTGATATTCAATTTGCAGAAGAAATTCATAACTGTTCTTGAGTCCCTTCCCCAATAGGTACTTCCCTTGCTGACCTAAATCTACTAGGTTCTCCTTTAATGGCCACAGTATTGGAAATAGCACAGTGGCTCTCAAACCAGGAGGCATCAAGACCCCCTGCAGGGCTTCTGTAACACAGAGCTTCTGATTCAATACTTATGGGATGTGGACTGAGAATTTGCATTTCTAGTAAGTGTGGGTGATGCTGGTGCTTTTGATTAGGGGACCATACTTTGAGAACCATTGGAATTCCATAGCATCAGAAATGAAACAGCCTTAACAGGGGTTCCCACAATGTTTTTGGAGGGTGCTCCATGGAAACCCTTCAGGTACTGAGAGAGGGGTGTTTGAACAGCAGCATTGAGCCTATCTGCCCCAAGCCCTCTAAAGTGAGAGCAACACCTACCTTTTTAAAGCTTTATTGAAGTATAGTTTATATTTAAAAGTTGTAAACAGTTAATGTATATATCTTAAAGAGTTTGGACATATGAATACATACATGAAACCATCACTACAACGAAGGTACTAAATATATCAATTACCTCCAAAATGTTCCTTGTCTTTTATGCTTTTTTTTGGTATGTTTGTTTTTTGATAAGAGCACTTAGCATGAGATCTATACTTTTAACATATTTGATCTATACTTTTAACATATTTGTATAGCACTGCATCATTTACTACAGATGCTATGTTGTACTGACAGTCTCTAGAACTCTCCCATCTTATGTAACAAAAATGTTATGCCCCCTAAAAAACAAATCTTCATTTCCACCTCTCTTCTATGCCTCTATAAGTTTGACTCTTTTGAATACTTCATATAAGTGGAATCATGCAGTATTTATCCTTTTGTGATTGGTTTATTTCATTTAGCATTATGCCCTCTACATTCATGTCACAAAATTATTTTATTAAGGTTGAATAACATTCTGTTGTATATATAACATTTTCTTTATCCATATCTTGGCTATTGTGAATAATGCTGCAATGAACATGGGGGTGCAAATATCTCTGACATCCTGATTTCACTTCTTTTGGATATATACTCAGAAGTGGGATTGTTGGATCATAAGGCAGTTCTATTTTTAATTTTGTGTGTGTGTGGAAATTCCACACTGTTTTTCATAGTGGAGCACCTGGGACCATGCTGGAAGGGGAAACGTGTTTTTCTTTAGGGTCACCCTCTGTGCAAATGAACTTCAATAATCCTCCCAACATGTCTAAGGGTTCCAATTTCTCCAAATCCTCGCCAACACTTACCTTTTTGCTATTTTTTTGGAAATAACATCCTAACAGGTGTGAGGTGATATCTCATTGTAGTTTGGGTCCGTATTTCTCTGATGATTAGGAGAGCAACACCCTTTTCATTCATTTCACTTATTGGGCTTCTGAATAAACATATTTAAAGAAGGATCTAGAGGCAAACACAAACAAAAAAACAACCCCCTGTTCAGTTTCCTCAGTTTAGTGTCTTAGAGAAGTAAAGTGGCTTGCCTAAAATCTACAGCTGTTTTTCATCTTTCATGGGAAGTTGTCTCCATTTCCAACATTGACGTGTGTATTATATCCCTACTTACCCCATAATTCACTAGCCACGTAGCTCACTTTGCAGCTTCCAAAATCTGCTCTCCTTAAGTGAAAGTCTGAACTCACAGCCACTCACCTTCTCGTTCCCCTCTCTCTCCCTAGCAGCCAGCCAGCCCCAAGGTGCTTAGTGGTTGGCAGCCCCTATTTAAGGGCCAGTTTGAGTCTGGGCATTAGTAGAAAAGCAGCATATTTGCAGAAAGTGTTATTGA
>PVJN01060593.1:0-11533 GCA_004026805.1 Lasiurus borealis
CCTTCCCTGCAGGCCTGGTCACCCCCAACTTCCCTCCTCTGCCAGCCTGGTCACCCCTACCTGCCCTCCCCTGCACGTTTGATCACCTCCTTGCATGCCTGGTCCCTCCAAACTGCCCTCTCCTGCTTGCCTGACTGTCCACAACTACCCTCCCTTGCAGACCTAGTCCCTGCCAACTGCCCTCCCCTGCTGGCCATCTTGTGGTGGCCATCTTATGTTCACATGGGGACAGGATCTTGTGACCACATGGGGAAAGTCATCTTGTGTGTTGGAGTGATGGTCAATCTGCATGTTACTCTTTTATTAGATAGGATAGAGGCCTGGTGCACAGGTGGTAACCAGGTGGTTTGCCCTGAAGGGTGTCCTGGATCAGGGTGGGCGTTCCCTTGGGACGTGGGGCAACCTGGACAAGGGGCCTGTGATGGTTTGCAGGCTGGCCACACCTCCCTGTGACCCAAGTGGAGGCCCTGGTATCTGGGATTTATATATCTTCTACAATTGAAACTTTGTAGCCTGGAGCAGAGCCAATCCCTCTGTTAGCTCCATGGCAGCAGCCAATGAAACTTTGTTGCCTTAAGCAGAGGCCTGGTCTGCCAGAGTTTGGGAAAAGCTTGGCTTCCTCCATTGCCAGGGGCAACCCAAGCCTGTCTCCTGCTCTCTCTGTGGCCGTAGCCATCTTGGTTGGGTTAATTTGCATGCTCGCTCTGATTGGTTTGTGGGCATGGCTGGTGGCTGTGGCTTTTGGGTGTAGTGGAGGCAGTCAATTTGCATATTGCTCTTGTATTAGATAAGGCTAGAGGCCCAGTGCTCGGATTTGTGCAAGGCTGGGGGCTGTCCCTCAGCCTGACCTGTGCCCTCTTGCAGTTCAGGACCCTTCAGGGGATGCAGCACTGTGCCAAAGGGCAGGCGACCGGGCAGAAGCCCAAGCCAGGGCCGGTGCCCTGCTGCTGGTGCTCATCTGGCCCACTGTGTCTGCTCCCGCCACTCGGCAGCACTACTGCTGAGGCGGGAGAGGCTCCCATGGCCACCATGAGGTTACAGGTTCCAATTGAGCGTCTGCCCCCGGTGGTCAGTTTGCATCATAGCGACTGGTCGGTCATTCTGGTTGTTTGGTCTTCACAGTTGCTTAACAGTTGCTTATTTTATATACATAGATTTTTAAGCAAGTTCCTTGTCTTGGGCCCTTCTTGAATGGCTTTAAGACATTAGAAAAACAATGCTTCTGCCTTCTCTCACAGAGACAAAAACAGACACACTGCAGCACTGTTTATATTTTTCACATTCCTACCATGAGCCATCACTGTCCTTTCCCCCAGTTACTGAGTCTTCTCTGTGGTTTTCAGGAACAGTTTGCTAATCGCTGCAGATTGAACTCCCTGGAAAACTGGCTTTGGTAGGAAGAGCAGCACCCATGGATTGTTAGTCCTCACAACATGTGGTACAGGAGGCAGAGAGGGGTTTCGCTGGAGGGCCACATGGAGTTGTTTCAGTGTGACCCAAGAAGGCTGGACCTTTTATTTTATTTTATTTTTGTTAATCTTCACCCTAGGATATTTTTCCATTTTTGTTTAGAGAGGGTGGAATGGAGGTGGAGAGAGAGACAGAGAGAGAAGCATTAATGTGAGTTACATCTGTTGGTTGCCTCCCACACACCCTTGACAGGGCCAGGGATGATGAAGTCTTTAACCAAGGTGTGTGCACGGGAATAAAACCTGGGACCCTTCAATCTGCAGACCGATGCTCCATCCACTGAGCCAAATCAGTTAGGGCAAGGCTGGTCCTTTTAAATCCTTCGTCAACTGGTAAAACTTTTTTTATCTTATTGAAGTTTCCATTTGTTTAAATGTAGTTTGAGGGAGCATCCTATCTAATAAAAGAGTAATATTCAAATTGAGCATACCTACGCTACACTCACCAGCCACACCCACCAGCCAATCAGGGTGAGTATGCAAATTAACCCAACCAAGATGGCTACAGCCACAGAGAGTGCAGGAGAGAGGCCTGGGTTGGCCCTGGCGATGGAGGAAGCCAAGCTTTCCACAAAGCCTGACTGACCCAGGCCTCCGCTTAAGGCAACAAAGTTTCAATGGCTGCTGCCATGGAGCTAACAGAAAGCTTGGCTCTGCTCCAGGCTACAATTGTAGAAGTTTCAATTGTAGAAGATAAATAAATCCCAGATACCAGGGCTTCCACTTGGGTCACGGGGGCATGGCCAGCCTGCAAATCACCACAGGCCCCTCGCCCAGTTCACCCATGCCCCAAGGGAACACCCACTCTGATCTGGGACACCCTTAAGGGCAAACCACCTGGTTACCACCTGTGCACCAGGCCTCTATCCTATCTAATAAAAGAGTAATATGCAGATTGACCATCACTCCAACACACAAGATGACTGCCCCAGGTGGTCAAAAGATCCTGCCCCCATGTGGACACAAGATGGCCAGCAGGGGAGGGCAGTTGGCAGGAACCAGGCCTGCAAGGGATGGCAGTTGTGGGAGATCAGGCCAGCAGTGCAGGGCAGTTAAGGGTGACCAGGCTGGCAGAAGAGGGAAGTTGGGGGTGACCAGGCCTGCAGAGAAGAGCAGTTGGGGGTGACCAGGACCACAGGGTAGGAGAGTTAGGAGCAAACAGGCTGGCAGGGGAGCAGTTAAGCATCAATCGGCTGGTAGGGAGTGGTTAGGGGGTGATCATGCTGTCAGACAGTAGCGGTTGGGGGCAATCAGGAAGGCAGGCAGTTGGACATCCCTCAAGAGGTCCCAGATTGGAGAGGGAGCAGACTAGGCTGAAGGACAACACTCCACTTTCTGTGCACGAATTGCGTGCACTGCGCCTCTAGTATATTCATAAAATTGTGCAAATTACTAAAACAAGGAAGACAATTTTATTTAATGCTTTATCAGTGTGTTGTGCTTTTCATAGTCTTTGGAATTGTGGCTTTTCTTCTGTACCTTTTGCTTGAAGTAGTACTTGGATGTCATAATAATGTAAATAAATGTTTTTTTAAAAATATAGGAGTGTTTTTCTGAAATAAAACTTATATAGATATTCTTTTGCAAGGGCATCAGGCATCCTGATTCATTAGGTATGGTCTAGAAGTAAGAAAATCGTGTTATTCATGCTTACAAATAATGAAAAAAGACATAGATTTGAATCAGTCACTAACAGATTATCTGACTACTGGCTTTCCTTATCCTCAAAGTTGAGTTTATCTTCATTTACCTTTTAACAAGAGGATGTTTTTACAAAAACTACATTTTTACTCTCACAATTCTTTAACGAAAGCCTTTTGAGATCTAAATTAATGGAACATAAGCTAAAAGATGCTCTGGGAAAACTAATACTTTAAATATACAATGGAGGGAAAGCATTATGAAATGAGAATGGGATGGCAACATTGCTAGTTTTATATATTATTACTAAAAGTAAAAATGTCACACTTCTCCAGATTCTGAAGCCTTAGGCCAGATGCAACCTGAACTCTTATAATGGGGAAATGATGATGTTTTAAAACAATTTTTTTATGTAATATATCATGTTGCAGTATATACCTGTCATAAATACCATCAGTCAACCATTTATAGGTAGACATAGAAGGTTTGGGATATTTCAAAAAGGCAATAAGATGAGAGAATCAGAATTCACACTGGCAGGGTAACTATAATACATGGAACATTCTTAGGATACATTAGAACGTCTTTTATTTTTTTAAAAATACTGAGTTATCTTTGTATGCTCCTGACCAGTGGCTGGAGAGCATTTCTTTGCACAAAATGTGGGTGATTTATGTGAGCAAAGTCTCACCGCTGAAATCTGCAGCAGCGTTTCCTGAGATATTCTTCAGTCTGGTGTTTTCTCCAAGGAGGCGTGTTCCTGGTTAAATAATATGAGTGACTGCGCATGTATCTGTGTTTTGAAGTTATTCAATATATATTAAAGGCTTTAGCAAATAAAGAAATGCATATGCCTTTTCTTATATAGTCTTTTCTGTGATTTTGTTATTATTATTGTTCAGTGTTGTTTTGGTTTTTGTTCACATGCCTTTTTTTCACACTCTTGTTTATATTTTGTGGGACTAGTGTTCAAAGAAACATCCATTTGTGATATAAATTTGCACTAAGGAACTTATATGTCAATCCGGTTACAAGGACACAATTTTATCTTCTTCTGCAGGCTGGTTCCTTCCAGAAAATTAATTGAAGAAAATGCATATGTGCAGAATGACTCTCATTTATGAAAAGCAGAAGGCATGTTGTTATGGAAGAAATAAAGGATCAGTTCACCTTCGGAGTGACTATTTCAATTGGGCATTCACTTTGGTAGATGTTCTGACGCTTTAAAATATAACTGATTTGCCTCTATTTTATCAGGGAATATTTTCTTCCCATAATAAATGATGTTGTTACAAGAGCAAAAAACTTCTATATGAGACACAAAGTTACCACATTTGACTATCATTTGTACTAAATATTTTTATTTAATTAAAAAATTTCAATTTAATATACATTTTAAAATTTTACAATATTATTACATGCATTTATTTTTCTAATAAACCCAACAGAACATATTTCTAAAATAATACAATAACAGTCTATAGAAACATTAATAGGATGAAATATTTTATTATAACAATAATTTAACTAAAGTGTTATTTTAAATTAAACTGTACAATATTATATTTTTGGAACATATGGTTACACAGCTTAAAATTATATAAGGACATTAAATTACATAAGGATAAAAATTATAGTCTCAGAAAGTGGAGCTATGTGGTCAAAATTTATTTTTTCTTGTTATCCAAAATATATGGCAATTAATAAATTTTTATTTAGATATAAAAATTTCAGTTTATACAAGGTACTATGTAGGTTGAGAAAGTAAAAATTCATTATGCTTAAAGAATTTGTAAGGTTTTGAAATAGGAGGTTAACAACAAAACAAAACCCAATAACCAAGAAAGAAATATGGCATGATTTCAGTACACAATATATATAGACAATGTGTTTTTTTTTCTTCAGACAAGGCTTATAACCATGAAATTCATAGACTTTCATTCATCTTTGTGAAAGTTAACATAATGTTTCAAAATTTCCCAAAGTAAACTAAGGGCGTGTGTATGTTAGTTAGCTCACATGTTAATTTTGGGTAAGCATAAATATATTCTCTAGTCACAAAGTAATTTCTGTGAAAAACCATATATTTGAGTGGCCCAGTTTTCAAATAAAAATAGAGCATGCCTTTATTAGTGAAGGATAAAAATAAGATGCAACTAAATTGTATTATCTATACTTAAGCACTTGCTAAGGGAATTGTATTTAAAATTTATCCCTATAACGATTTTAAAAAATCCAATATTTTATTTTAGAAAGCATCTTTGTTTCATTGCATTTGTCAGTGCTTGCAAGTAGGAAATTTGGGTGTTTTAGGTTAGGACCGTGGTGTTGGATTTCCCTGGGTGAAGAAAGGCATCCCAATTATGCCTTAATTTATTTGATAAATGTATTTGAGGAAAAGTGCAGAGAATTAGATGAAAAATTTTAGATACTAGATTATTATTAGCTTAAATACATGTTCAGATTCGGAAGTACTAACCCATTTGAACAGTGAGTGATTAAACTCTCAACCACCTACTTTTCTGGTTATTGATTTTTGAGATGATTCTTCTTTTCTGAGGTTATGAAAAAACGGATTAACCCAGACACTATGAAATGAGACAGAAAGCCTGTGGAAATTGTATTACTTTGAAGGACGCCATCTGCCTTTTATATATCGTTCAATTTGTGCTTTTTAAAAATTAGGCCACATGATTTATTCAGTACTTTTTAGTTCCCAAATTATAATGTATGCCTATTCATAAGTCTACAAAAAATTTACAATCCATGTCTACTCGTAAGTCTTCAATTTGTTGAAGACTCCATATTTACAAATAATGGCTTTGAGTTGGAAGCAAATTATGCATTTTAGTGGAAATGATCACCTTTAATCTCTCATTTCCTTTTAATTTTCAAAATATAATGCTATTTTGTCGCTGTAACTTATTCCCTGTTTTGAACACCGAGGGTTTTATGGACAATGCCTAATCACTGTGCTGAGATAAGTAGTCAATTGCACTCTCTCTGGCCACCCATTTGCACACCATTGCTGAGTTTAAAGGGTTAGTAGGACAAAAGCCACACCCATTGACCTACAATTCAGATCAAGTCTTTGCCAGAGCACAGAATGAATGAAGTATATTTCCCTACTCTGGCAGATTAATTTAACACAATGTCACAGATAAAATGCTGACTTTCTTTCATTTTCATTGCATTTCCTAAATTTCAGAGTATGTGGCTAGACTATATAAGAAAAAGCATACATTTTAACAACATAGTCACCATATTCAAATATTGCAAAGGATTAAAAACTTATCTTGCGTATCATTTTCCAGAGTTTATTCCAGTTACTGTTTTAGGGTAGGAAGAACTTTTAACAGTTTTCTTTTGTAATCACATCATCACATTCAGACAATTAGATCAACCTTCAACTTTTAAGAGTGTGAAAAGTAGAACACAACCATATATAGACATCTGCTAAGTGAAAATTAACATTTTGACTATAAATAACACAACATGAAAAACAGAGAAAGATAAAGAGGGGAAAACAAGTTAAATTATTTTTATTTCCATTTCCTGATTTTCAACTTTTGTGATCATGAATACAGACAGGTGATTATCCTGGGACACTATTAACAAAATAACTTTAAGAAAAAATTATCAAAGAACACTTAAGTCTCAGTTCTCAGAAGAAATGTGTGTGTTTTAGAAGTGTAGAGGATATCTATGTTTTTTTTTTTTATTGTACCCATTTAGGGAGTGATAAAAATACAGTAGGCCAATTTTCCTTAAAGAAGGTGGGAATTTCTTTTATCAGTCTAGTACTGAAGCTGGGAATCTATTTTAGTATCATCATTGACAGTAAGTATAGATCCAAATTGAACTGATCCATCTTGCAAAACTATAATTACTGTACTGCAAATGGTGCTTACCTCTAAGTTGCTGCTATTGAAAACAGATCTGATTCAATTGTTTCTCCGTTTTAATTGTTCTTATTAATAGGTATCACCATGCATTTTTCTATGTTATCTATGCTAAGGCAATGATGCAACATTTTAACAAGATGTCATCATTGGTGGCTGTGCAAAATTCATCAAATCTAAAGTTCCTGAGTGGGAAAATTTTCTGGTGCAAAAATCTCTACATAATTTGTTGTATGCGTGTAAAACTGAATAGTGGAACTTGCAAATATTATATCGTCTTTAGGCCAATCAATATGTTTTACCATGACAATTTATCATACTATCCTCTGGGGGCTTCCAATAAAGAGAAATTAGAATGCTCAATTTAAAAAGAAAACCTTATCCAAACTCTTACCCTACTTATATGATTCTACTTTTTTTTAGGGACACATGTCTAAGGTATAATTTCATAATTTAGTATGTTCAGTAATAAATGTTTTTAAAATGCCTCAGAACAATTCAAGATATTAAGATGGATAATTTTTATTCAAACATTATAGATTTGCCTGATAGAAATAATCTAGTCTAACTAACCAGGATAATCTAGAAAATTTATGTTGGAACTATAATTAAAATATTGCAGAATAATGTAGGAACACTGACAACAAATTTATCCCAGAGAGAAAAAACTGCTTTACTTTTTTTTGTGTTTTAGGTTTTATAAATCCATCCTATAATAATACTCAGGTTGACTTTATAGCAAATGCACTCTAACAGACACATCAAGAGGTAAAGCCACTTACATCATTTGATATAACATGGACAACACTGAGGTTACAAGCATTTTGTAAGGGTAAAACTCCAGAGGAAATATGGCTTCCTGGTAGAGTGTGATTGCACAATGAATTAACCATCTTTTTCTTTTCACAATATCAAGGCTCATACTTCTTATTAGAATACCATTCTGAGATTTATCTTTAGGAGGGAGTCATTCATAGTAAAGACATTTTTTTTAGATGCTGAGTAATGCATCTTATTCACACACACACCCCCCCACACACACACAAACATAATTTCCCACATGTACTCAGGAGAAAAAATCAACAGAAGTAAAGATTGTGTTAAAAGAGAGTGTGCCAGATGCCAAATATGGACCGTCACATGCGGTTATGATTAGAACTGTGATCTCCATTTAGGACTAAGAATGCAACTGTAGATGGAAATGCAACGAATGTTTATTCTTGCTTTATTCAAGGTACACAATTGTTTATATTATTGAAACTCAAGATAATGTTCCTAGTCATTGTTCCCAGGGATATTTTTCTGATTGATACCTGGTATTCAAGTGATTGGATTGATACCCTACCACACCACCTAGAAAATGTACTCAACAAAATGTAATTTGTGACTTGAAATGGTAAGATTCTCTTCTTAAAGTGCTTATCACAGTGAGGCAGACAAAACTTGTCACTATCTCCTTGCATATTTTCTTCAGAACTTTTCACATTATGTCATTATCTTACTTATTTCTACATTGTCAGTGCTCTGCTCTGATCTGCATTCCCCAGCAAACCCAGAAGTTCTAGAAGAGTCCCTGCCTTCTCTGTCTCTCTCTTTGGTTGACCACTTTTGTTTACCAGTGACTAGAGTAGTAGACCGGTGGCTGACAGAGATACTTATTACCATTTATTAAATAAATGAGCAAATGAATGCATTAAAATGTAATAAAAAAGTATAATAGGTTGGCTTGGAACCTATTGTCACCTCTCCAAAACACAGCTTTCTGATCTATAAAACAGAGACTGATTAAATTTAATCCAAAAGAGCTGAGTTTGAAATTTACAAAGTAATAGAAATGAATTATTCTTAATTAAGTGCAGAATAAACAATATACATATAGTTCACCTATGTTAGTTCATTTGCTCCTACCTTTGAAAAGTAGACATCAGGTAAAATTGTTATCCACAGCTCAGATCCTTTACCTAACCCAGATAATCCCCCTGTTTTTTTGTAAATTATATAATGGGCCATAATTTATTAAATGTTTAACAGTTTGCCACCTCTATTTCTTATTCCTTCCTTTCAGTACATTGTTCTATATATGTGGAAGTATATTCCACCTTAGAGTAAAAGTCAATTTTAGATAGCATGGAATTAAACACTAAAATCTTAAAGAAAGCAACACTAATAGGTTTTAAAATATATTGTGTTTAACGACATTATTGTATAATTCAAGAAACTAAGCCCCAACATTGAGTCGAAAGCCCTTCAGATCAACGCACTGCTGACATAGACCTCGTGCATCTCCATGACTCATATCCTTTGCTATTGTTGATAACAGACAGGCCACTCCTCCTGAGAGACTGGCTGTAGTTCTGGAATCAGATTCAGATCAGTGTTTTAAAATGGCAGCCTTTTCAGTTGGCTGGAGTTGACTTGCAAGGTGAAACCCAAGCACAATTACAGATGAACTTTCAACCTTTCACGTCCAAAGCAACTCAGGAATTAGAATCGGATTTTTTTTTTACTTCCAGTTTGCTGATGCCCCCTTTAAAAAATCAAATCCATTTTAGTTACGGGAATTTTATTACTTCAAGATGAATAATGGATCCACAGTGAAAATAATTAAAGAGGTCAGCTAATGAAATGCAAAAAGAAAACGTATATTAATTCTTTTCGTATTTTACTTTGAAGTTTCAATTATTCTTTAATGAATCTGCATTGTTATAGTAGTGCTCTTCTTTGATGGCCATAACTAAAGTATATTTCTTCTGGACTTTCAGACTTCCTTTCAACAGTGACTTCATATAATGTGCTATTCATTTAAAACATAGTGGAATGCCATCGTCAGTTATAAATTTATGATAGCCCATAATATCTAATTGGGTAATGAGATTGGCCCAATTAAAATAATACTATCTGTTTCTAGATTTTTGGCTAGTTCTTTCTTTGGCTTTATATTTCTTTAATTAACTTTGAGAACAATAGATAACTTTCCTCATGATACTGCAAAGCTCTTCGTTCTGGTGGCCAGTGAATTCAGAATCTTCTACCAAGTTGTAGCAGAAGGAAAACAGCGAGTTCATCACGCTATTAAAATGTCAATGATGTAGAGTTTTACCAAGACGTTTCATCTACAGAACTTTCCCAATGTCTACTCCGTCTATATTACTTGCTGAATTCATCAATAGATCCTATATACTAAAGGCTAATGTGCAATCGACCAAACGGAGAAGCGACTGGCTACTATGATGTGCACTGACCAGCAGGGGGCAGATGCTCAATGCAGGAGCTGCCCCCTGGTGGTCAGTGCACTCCCACAAGGAGCGTATCACTCAACCAGAAGCCGGGCTCACTGCTGGTGAGCACAGTCGTGGTGGCTGGAGCCTCTCCTGCCTCCATGGCAACACTAAGGATGTCCGACTGATGGCTTAGGCCCACTGCCACTGGGGAACGGGCCTAAACCATCAGCCAGACATCCCCCGAGGGCTCCCGGACTGCAGCAGGGTGCAGGCCGGGGTGAAGGACCCCCTCCGAGTGCATGAATTTCATGCCCTGGGCCTCTAGTAGTTATATAAAAGACAGAAGTATTATATCATAAGATAAACTATATAATTTATATACTAAGTGCACTATATATTTGAAAAATATCTGTCAAAAGATCAAATGCTTTAGATCTATGCCATTTATGTTTGGAGTTTTAAACATTTGACATAGTTTTTAGACATTTGACTTAATGTATGTATATTTTATGGTTTATAATTATGGATCAATTGAGATTCTCATATATTGTAACATATTAAGCAATTCCAACACCTTAGGTTCTATAATTATTAAGTGAATAGGAAAAAAACATTTTTAAGTAAAATTATTCTTTAAGGCACTGTTTTATTCTGTACTGATCCATAAATATTTAAGCAACAAATACTTTAACATAAAAATATATTCTGAAGCAGTATATATTTTTTTCTCAAATAATGTAGCCTATGCCACTTCCCTTTAAATATCTGGCTTTCAGGAAACATAAATGTTCCTTTAACATTCAACATATTAACTAGTTTTTGCTTTAGTGATAAAACTTTTGGTCTTTTTTTTTCTTTTCTAGAAACTTCCTTTATTTTATTTATTTTTGTTTTAAGGGTTACTCTCTGTTGTAAAAAATTTAATATTCTGTCTGAAAACAGGTGAAATACTAAAAAAATAAATGATTTGTACCTAGAAACACTGATTAAATCAGCTAAAATCATATCTACAAATGCAATTTAATCTTATATTTAACTATATGTAACATATAAGATACTAAACATTCTTTCTGAACAAAGCCAATATATTCATTTTATTTTAAAATTTATATCCACTACTGGAATAAAATGCATAGATTGGTTCTGATAAAAAGTTTAGGATATATTTGTAAGGTGCAATTAAATCTTTCCTTTATTACATATTGTTTCTTGTTTCTTTTTTCTTTTAGTATCAATGGGATTATTTTGGTAAAAACAGGGTCACAATTTATACTTTCAGTAATTTCAAGTGATTCCTTTT
>PVJN01060594.1:0-11533 GCA_004026805.1 Lasiurus borealis
ACAGAGAGGAAGGGAGAGGGAGAGAGAGTTAGAAACATCAATGAGAGAGAGACATCCATCAGCTGCCTCTTGCACACCTCCTACTGGGGATGTGCCCGCAACCAGGATACATGCCCTTGACCGGAATCGAACCTGGGACCCTTCAGTCCGCAGACCAACGCTCTATCCACTGAGCCAAACCGGTCTCGGCTAAATACGTGTATCTTTATTGATTTCAGAGAGGGAGGGAGAGGGGAAGAGAAAGAAACTCGATGATGAGAGAGAACCATGGATTGGCTGCTTTCTGCTTGCCCCTTAATGGGGATCAAGCCTGCAACCTAGTCATGCGCCCTTGGCCAGAATCGAACCCGGGACCCTTCAGTTTGCAGCCAGATGCTCTATCCACTGAGCCAAACCAGCCAGGGTGAAAAAGGGGTTCTTTTAAAAGGCCCTGGGAGCCAGCTTGACAGAATGCTCGCTGGTTAAGTTACAACAATTTGAGGGTCAAAAATAATGACGGCAGTTGATTGAAAATGTCAAACATGTAAAAGTCATTTTCCTGGAAAGAGGGAGCCAAATCTAAAAAAAAACAACACACAACCATTTCTAGAAACTCCCATTTGCCATATTAGGTGAGTATTACACCAGCTCTTTGGAAAGTGGTGAGTGAAGGAAATAAACACTTCACCCTGCCATTCTAGTTGCAGTGTATTTCAGAGCAATCACATCGCCCCAGGTGATGTGGAAACAGCTGTTAATGAAACCTTTTGGTGAAAGGTGATAGGGAACCGAATATTTAAAAAAAAAAAAACATTTTATTGATTTTTCACAGAGAGGAAAGGAGAGGGATAGAAAGTGAGAAACATTGTGAGAGAGAGACATCCATCAGCTGCCTCCTGTATGCCCCCTACTAGAGATGTGCCCACAAGCAAAGTACATGCCCCCGACTGGAATCGAACCCGGGACCTTTCAGTCCGCAGGCCAACGTTCTATCCACTGAGCCAAACTGGTCTTGGCGGGAACCGAATATTAACATGTGCACAATTATTCCCCAGGAATGACGTGCTGATCATCAGGAGGAAAACATAATGACGGTGGGAAAATGTGGCCTCTCCCATCTTCGCCTAGGTGAATCTTATCACCACTAAACGTGGGCCGTGACTTTTTGTGTGTCTCCAGCATCATTTGTGAGTATTGTTTCCAAAAACCTTTCAACATAATAAAGCAGGAACCACAGGATTAAAGGGAGAATAAAATGACATCCAGAGGAAAAATCTAAAGCAAAGGATTGGACGTACCGCAGAGCAAATAGCTTAGTCTCTGAAAGTAAGCCGGTGTCCTTTAATGAAATAAAGTCCTTCGCTGCCTGCTGGCTGCTGCTCGTCCAGAGCCATGGTGCCCTCGCTGTGGAAGGGGCTGGTGGGCGTGGGCCTGTTTGCTCTAGCCCACGCAGCCTTCTCCGCCGCGCAGCATCGTTCTTACATGCGATTGACGGAAAAGGAAGATGAGTCCCTGCCAATAGATATAGTTCTTCAGATACTCCTGGCTTTTGCAGTTACCTGTTACGGCATAGTTCACATTGCAGGGGAGTTTAAAGACATGGATGCTACGTCAGAACTGAAAAATAAGACGTTCGACACGCTAAGGAATCACCCGTCGTTTTACGTCTTCAATCATCGCGGCAGAGTACTGTTCCAGCCTGCGGATACAACAAATGCTCCAAACCAAGATGCATTGTCTTCTAACACGTCCTTGAAGTTACGAAAACTGGAACCACTGCATCGCTGAGATTTTTACGGTTCCTAACAACAGGACAGGACACAGAGCTGGAATATTGGCGTTTGGGGTCTATAAAACACCTTCCCCCCATTGATACTTATCTCGAGCTTTCATACCTAATTTTTAACAAGTTTATGCCCCTGGTTTTTATACTGTGAAATCATTGATGCAGTATAAGATAGCTGTGAAATGAATCTTTGATCTTGCATAGAGTTCTTTTTCCCATTTAAAACAAATAGGCATCTTTTGTATAAGTCACTGTTTGGAAGACATTTCTTTGAAAAAAAAATGTTGATGTTTTTGTAATTGTTTTCTCAGATTTCGTTTCCTTTGCACCGCAGTTTTTAGGATCCTTTTGGAAACAGTGTGACCGCTGCATTTGCTGCATGAATGATAATAAAATGGTCTTCAGTTCTTAACAAGTGGACTTCTCTGCAGAGATTTCCAAAGGTGACATTAGTTTTTTGTTGACCCTCTAAAAAGGCTCTACTCCAGGAGTTACTTGCCACATTTTACTTTATCCCTCACTTCTCACCTCCCACCCATCTCCCATAGACCTTCCAACATCAGCTCTCTCGTGCATCACTTCTCTGGAGTTCTGTGTGCACTGAGCAATTTTTTTGTCAGAAATTCTTTGTCGTAACACATATACTTAACAGACTTAACTTGCTGTAAAGCTACTTGTATTCTCTTTGTTTATCTGTAGAAAATGTCCCTAATTGGTTATGTAGTGTAAGAATGTTGAAGATACACCAAAAAGACCCTTTGGGACTTAATTATCCTGTTTATGTAGAAGAAGAAGAATCACTGAGGAAAACTGATTATTTGTCATTAGCCAGTTTAATTTATTCAAATTCTGTTATTTTATTGCATACTCTACTAGCGAATTAGTAAAAATAAACTTCTCATTAAAGGAATTGGGCCCAAAATGTTCTAAATATTTGGAACTACTATCTTTAATTTTTTTTTTTTTCATTAGTATCATTTAAGAATTTTTTTGTGGCTTCTGACTTGGAGCAGGCTTTCAGTTTTCCATCTTCATTGTATGTTGCTGAAGATGATACAAAGTATTACTTTTAGGAACAGTAATTTTAGTGTTAGGGAAATGGGGCTAGCCTTTTGATCTGCAGAAAGCTGAACATTCCTTGGTAGAGAAGTTTTATTGACTTCTCAGGTATAAAAACATTGCTTATGTGGAATTGTATAGATGTAATAACTATGCAGATCTGAAAAGGAAAGGAGCTTTAGGCAAGAGTCATGATGCCCTTACGCTCGATGGCATTTTTTCCACTAGAAATGAACCTTAGCACTTCTGCTCTGCCTGGAAATGCAGTCCCAAAGCAGGAGGTTATTTTGTCATTGGGCTTTTAATGTATTATTTAGTTTGTTTTGTCAACCTAGTCTGTCTGTGGAATACTAGCTCTGCTCTCTCAGGAGAACAAAGTTGGAAATCTTCCGATAACCTAGAATAGTTTAGAAGTGAGCTAAAGATGTGAAGTCGGGGGTTAAAAGTGGTGATGAAATCAAAACTGTGAGAAACAGCTCCTGTTTAGGTTGTTTCCTATTTCCTTGGGGATGACTAGGTTCCCAAGGGACTCTTGTCTTTTCTTGGGGCTGTCTTCCCTAATACGCTTTCAGAACAACTTAATATTAAGATACTAGGGGCCCGGTGCACGAAATTTGTGCACTGGGGGAGGGGGGTTTCCCTCAGCCCAGCCTGCCCCCTCTCACATACTGGAAGCCTCAGGAGATGTTCTACTGACGGCTTAGGCCTCGCTGATCAGGGAAAGGCACCAGCCCCATCACCCCACTGATGCAGCCGCTGCCAGTCACTGCAGCCACCAAGGTGTTTACATCAACACTCGACTCCAATCCCTTCATGAAAAAGTGACAGCTTTCTTTAGGCATTTTTAAGATGTGTCTTTCATGGGATATGACTTTTTATTTTTTTAACCTCACCTGAGGATATGTTTCCATTGATTATTTTAGAGAGTGTGGAAGAGAGAGACAGAAACATACCTGTGAGAGGGACACTTTGATTGGTTGCCTCCTGCATGAGCCCTGACCTGGGCCCAAGTCAGGGAGGAGTCTGTAACCTACGTATATGCCCTTGATCAGAATTGAACCCGGACCCTGCAGTCAGCAGGCCGAGGCTCCATCCACTGAGCCAAACCAGCTAGGGCAGTAGCCAACCTTTGTTTTTTTCTCTCTGAGGATGGTGGAGAAACCCTAGATCACCTTTTTGGATTCTAATACCCAAGTTACTAAGAATATTACTAGTGCCGAAACCGGTTTGGCTCAGTGAATGAGCGTCAGCCCGTGGACTGAAATGTCCTAGGTTTGATTCCAGTCAAGGGCATGTATCTTGGTTGCACATTCCCAGTAGGGGGCGTGCAAGAGGCAGCTGATAGATATCTCTCATCGATGTTTCTAACTTTGTATCCTCCCTCTCTGTAAAAAATCAATAAAATATGTTAAAAAATATAAAAAAAGAATATTACCAGTGGCATACAGGGAACTTAGCCAAAAAGAGGTCAGAAAAGGTGTTTCCTCTGTAGTTCACACCTATCACCTCCGATCTCTGGCTCTGCCTCTGTCAAGGTCTAAAGCCTTGGGGCCTAGGCAGGGGGCCCCCAGCTCCCTCAGATCGCCGGCTCTGCCCCAGCTCAGGCCCAAAGCCTCTGGCCTAAGCTTGGAGCCTGAGCAGGGCACCCCCAACTCCCTCTGATTGCTGGCTCCACCCCTACCAAGGCTGCAAGCTCCCTCCAATCACTGGCTCCACCCCTACCAAGGTCCCAAGCCTCTGGCTGAGGCTTGGCTCCTGGACAGGGCCTTGAGATTTGAAGGATGATCGCTCAGCTCTTGAAGAATCTTATTAATTACACCCTTAAATTATCCAGAAAATCGAAGACAACCAATGATGCTAGCTAGGTGTTATTTATTGGTTTAATATGATTTCAAAGCCATTTGTTTATGACTTGAAGTTGTTTTAATCCACCTGTTTATGCCAAAGACAACACCAAAGTTGTCTATAGAAGTGACGCTGTTTTGATACAAGAATGGAGTAGGCTGTGTCAGGGTGTCATCATCTCTGTTGATAAGCTGTCAGCAGCTCATCTGCTAGGGACCCCGTTGCGGCTTTATCGATAACATGTGGAGAAGCAACTATAGCTATATTAGTATTTTCTATAGTCTTCGTTTTATATAGTTTAGATCAGCAGTTTTCAACCTGTGGGTCTCGACCCCTTTGGGGGTCGAACAACCCTTTCACAGGGGTCGCCTAAGACCATCGGAAAATGCAGATATTTACATCACGATGCATAACGGTAGCAAAATTTTATGGTTGGGGGTCACCACCACATGAGGAACTGTATGCAAGGGTCTCGGCCTTAGGAAGGTTGAGAACCACTGGTTTAGATGATAAATACAATATGTGAGGACTGGTCAGGAGTCAGTCTTGGCAAGGCGCACTTGGCTGAGCTAGCTCTCTGAAGACCTGGGGGCATGAGCTCCTGTCTTGGTGAGGTGTCACCTCCCAGACAGTGGACCCCCGCCCCTAACACGTTCCTTAGCAACAATGGACTTGTCATTCTGCGCTGGCCGCTCCAGATTGGTTAAGGGTGGCCCTCCCCAGTGCCTACTTGTAGAAGCAGGTCCACTTCAGCTAAACTTGGGCATTATTTCTCTCACCTTCCCTCGCCTGAACGATAGCATAATGAATCTAGCATTGCTTTGGCATTATCCTGGATGCTGTTCGCTTGCGACATTCCCTCAATGAACCGGTGTTAAATAAATGGCTGACAAAGACAAAAGTAGTCTCTAGTGTTTCCTTTTGGAGGTAAAATTATGCTCAGAGAGGGAAGAATTCCAAATCTTGGTGCTGTTCTGGTTCGCTGCTGCCTGGCTTGGTGGGTGGTGTAGCCTTTATCACAAATCCGGTGCTTGAAATGTTAGCAGACAGGGCAGCTGCCCCTGAGCCGGTCTGCCCAGGGCCGGCGGGTAGTGTGTGGGTTCTTGGCTTCTTGTAGAAAAGAATTCACAGTACAAGCCCAGGTGACTTATGAGGGTATGTTTATTAAAGCTGGGGACAGTGCTGAAACCGGCTTGCTCAGTGGTTAGAGCGTTGGTCTGTGGACTGAAAGGTCCCAGGTTCGATTCCCGTCAAAGACATGTATCTTGATTACGGGAACCTCCCCAGTAGGGGGCGTGCAGGAGGCAGCTGATCGATGTCTCTTTCATCGATGTTTCTAACTCTATCCCTCTCTCTTCCTTTCTGTAAAAAAATCAATAAAACAAAAACAACTTCCTTCTTTAAAAATAAAAATAAAAAATAAAGCTGGGGACAGTGAAACAAGGGAAGGCCTTCCGGAGAGCCTCGGCTGGGCTGCTTGATCTCATTGGGATCAACCTGGGATGAGCTGCCGCTGCCAGTTGCTCCCCTGGTTGCACATCTTCATGGGGTCCCTTAGAGTTTAGGTGGTGCGCGCCTGTGGGGGGAAGCAAAGGGGGAAGGGAAAGGCTCAGAGGGAGAGCACACACTGGGTCCTTTGTCTTGAGGGATTTTTCTCTTGCAGGTGGGAATCTTAGGAGAGATCTCCAGAATATTCATCAGTTTCCAGGTATGCTTTTAGGGTCCAGGTCTCTACTGATTGGTTAGTCATTGCAGCTGCTCCTGCTGTTGTGTGCTTGGTCTGGGCTGGAGCTAAAATACAACTGGGGCCTAGATGTTCTCTCTAGGGAGGTGACCTTGGGTGTCTGCTGAAGTTGCTAGGCCAGTTAGTTCAGCTGTCTGTCTCAGTTTTCCCATTCCCCTTGTCCTGGCTTACCTTTGCTGATTAAGTTCCTGATAATGAGGTTGAAACTGCAGGTATGGATAGCAATACCCATCAACCTCTATTAAATGCAGTAATGGTTACAAACTGGCAAATAAAGAAGAATTTGATTGCCAGGCTGAGTGAGGAACGAGGGTGATGGGGTCTAAAATTCTCCACCTGGAAAGGGTTTGGCTCCTTGGTCCTTAGTATGTCCCATCCTCCGTCCTGTGCTCCTTCTTGTTTCCTATGAGGTTGTCAAAGCAGTTTCCAGGGGTTGTAGAGCGGGTTAGACAGCTTCGTGGAAATGTACCTAATTAGCAGCATGGGTGGCAGCAGCTGGTCTTGTTAGGCTGGTTGTTTCTTAAAAGTTTCAACTTGCTCATTAAAACTTATTAGTGTCAGTATTGATTCATGTTGCCCACTACAAATGAGAAATCTTTCCATGCTGTCATGAAATTAAAAATCACCTCAATATACGTATATCATTTCATGAATTGATAATGACAGAGCAGATGACTGCATTTGGCAGTATCAGGTCCTTCTGCCAGTCTGGCTTAGAGTGTACAATATCTGCTGGTCTCTTGAGCTAATTCCAGTGAGCAAATGGTAGGCCATATTGGTCGTGGGAGCAGGGGTGTTTTCTGGTTTCTCAGCCAGAGAGGAAGGTTTAGACGTAACAGGGAGATCATTTAAAAATATATTTATTAAATTGATTGGGGTGACATGTAGGCTTCAGCTATGGGTTTCTATGTTACAAGATCTGTATATTGCACCGTGTGCTCACCTTCCAAAGTCAGATCTCCTGTCATCTTATATTAGGACTCCCTCCTAGGGAGATCATTTTTAGAAAGACTATCTTCCATCTGGCTTAGAAATTAGGAGGAATTCAAACATTTCTTAGGATGAAACTGAGAACACATCCTCTCTTTTTTTTTTTTCTTGAAATAATTTCATCCACTCTATCAAAAATAATCTGTTTGGTAGAGTTGTTTTGCATATAACTTTGCTGACCTCCCATTACCTACGGAACAAAAGTAATATAAACTCAAAAACACTGAAACCCAGCAAAAGAGTTGTTAATATTTATATTAGCAGATTAGGACTAGATCAGAATGGAAGGAATCCTGCTAAAAATAGGAACTGTGAGTAGTTTTGGTCTGCCTGTAAAGGCTTTTCCTTCTTATCTTTCCTGGAAAATTCTTATTTGTCCTTCAAAATTAAATAAATGTTACCTCCTCAGTCAAACCATCCCTAACTTCCAGGTAAATACAGTCTTCTATATTTATAATACTTGATTGGTTCCTTTACTATTTCATTAAAACAATTTAATCTTAATTACTTGTTGACATGCTTCTTTCCCCTACTAGACCAGGATGGTCAGAGAGGGCAGGATTTATCATTCATTCAACAAGTATTTATTGGGCGTTTACCACAAATCAGTAGGCCATTTCATTACTGCTCAATACTGAGGAGTAGTCATCTTTTTCTTCCCAGCGCATAGTACATACCTGTCCCATGACGGAGTAGGCATTCAGTAATGCGTTGCTAAATAATTCCATAACTGAGTGAAAGGACGAATAGATGAATAGCCTCTATTATTAAGGTAGAAAAGGTACCCATTTTTTAAAAAAAAAATATTTTATTGATTTTTTACAGAGAGGAAAGGAGAGGGATAACAAGTCAGAAACATTGATGAGAGAGAGACATCCATCAGCCACCTCCTGCACGCCCCATACTGGAGATGTGCCCGCAAGCAAGGTACATACCCCCAACCGGAATCGAACCTGGGACCTTTCAGTCCACAGGCCGATGCTCTATCCACTGAGCCAAACCGGTCTCGGCAAGGTACCCACTTGGCAGTGAAGTTTCAGTTTTCCAATCTGCAGACAGAATCAGTGCAGAGAGAAGGTAAGCTCCCAAGGAGAGTAGGGTCTCTCCTGCAAGGAGACACAGTGACTCGATTCCGGGCGGGCCTGTGGGTTCCCCATTTTTGCAATGTGCTTGTTGCAGAACACAGATAAGGCTGGTTGATTTTCCTCTTAACACCCTTGGGTAGTGTGCCCCTCTTCCTCAGTCATGTGCTGCACTCTCTCTAGCTGCTGCAGATCATGTTGACAGCAGCGAGTCCTTCTCCAAGGTGAACCTGAGCCATCCTCAGCTCCGCACTCATCAGCAGTTTGCCACACAGACCGTGTCAGGCCGGCCCAGATCTCACGCTTGAGATGAAGACTCGTCACATGGAGTCTGATCTAGTTGTAATAGCAAGTGTGATGTTCTGTGGTTGGTCTGACCTAAAGGAAGGTAGGCACAAAGGAAAACCAGCGATGTTCCTTGTTTATTCACGGCGATGAGAGAATGCCCATGTTTACTAGACTTCTTCAGCATAAACTTAAAGTTACAGTCATACATATCAAAAACTCTTCTGTGAAATTAAACTTTTCTACAGGCTTAATTTTAACGACACAAGCCTGCCTTCATAAATAAAAACAGGCAAACTAATTTGCCAATTTTTAAACATACTCATATGGGAAACCTTTCAATTTTCATGGACACGCCCTCACCCGAATTAGTCCATGAGATCAAGGTTTTTCCTATAATACAGTATAACATAAAACATTCTGCCGAAACCGGTTTGGCTCGGTGGATAGAGCATTGGTCTGCAGACTGAAAAGTCCTGGGTTCGATTCCGGTCAAGGGCATGCACCTTGGTTGCAAACACATCCCCTGTGGGGGGCGTGCAGGAGGCGGCTGATCCATGTTTCTCTCTCATCGATGTTTCTGACTCTCTATCCTTCTCCCTTCCTCTCTGTAACAAATCAATAAAATATATTAAAAAACACACACATTCTGATAAGTATAGGAAGATATACATAACCAAGTTTTTCCAGCCTTTATCAGGGTGTGGGGAGAATTAGGGAGTCTTATAGCAGTTATAACTCTTGTCCCTACCTGAGAAGGCAAGATTTGTAAATCCTTGCAAATTTCTTTGCAAATAATCTCTCCCTCTTCCATCCCAGAGGAACTGGTCTTGATGGACACAGCGTCCTAAGTCATTACTTCCACCAGGTGGCAGCAGTGCCCCAGCAGGCACAGCCTTCAGGCCACTGAGCCCTCAGTGTGACCAAGAATTCTTTCCTCCCCTTTACATTACTACTAAAGAGTCCCCAAAGAGGCAAAGTTTTCTTGGTTTCTCTTAGACCAGCAGTTGCAACCGGTGGCCCGCAGACCACTGGTGGTCCGTGGGGTCCGAAAGGTTGGCGACCGCTGCCTTAGACTGTGGAGTTGGTTTTAGGCAGGTCTCCAGAAAGCATGTCACCTGAACTCCACCTCACTCATGCAGGAGGGTATATGGGGTCGTTAAGTCAAGATAAAATCTCTTTAATAGTCACACAAAGACCCAAGGGCCAGAAGAACCCAGAGTGTATGAACAGGTTATAAAAAAGAAATGGGCCGAGACCTGTTTGGCTCAGTGGATAGAGCGTCGGCCTGCGGACTGAAGGGTCCCGGGTTCGATTCCGGTCGGGGGCATGTACCTTGCTTGCGGGCACATCTCCACTGCGGGGCGTGCAGGAGGCGGCTGATTGAAGTCTCTCTCTCATCCATGTTTCTGACTTTCCATCTCTCTCCCTTCCTCTCTGTAAAACATCAATAAAATATATTTTTAAAAAATGGACATTTCCAGAGATGGGTCAGATGTCAATGTGAAACCCACGGTGGACAGGGTGGCTGTGTTTCCCAGGGTAAGGAGTGCAGGGTTAACAGTGAGCACACTCGGCTGTGTTATCATTTGGCTCTTTTGATCTTCATGTTGAATGAATGAATTGGCCATTCATTCATTCTCTTGGGAGGATAAACTCACGATGCTGCTCCAACAACATTTCTTCCATAAAAAGCAAAATCAAAATAGTTGGCATTAGCCTTTGGCAGCTCATGCATTCCAGTTCTTTCCTCGTGATTGACGGACACAGACTCTCTTTCCAGGAAACCTGAGACCCCCGAGAGACATGGAAAGTCCGGAGCGGCCCTCTCCACGCAGCGGCTGGTGTTCTAGTCCTCCTTTGACTCCAGGATCCATGCTCGATGAGCCTTGAACTAAGACGTCCAGACATTCAGACTCCTAACTGGGTCTGAAAAGGTTCTGGGTCGCGCTGGGACCCAGGGCCAGGGGGAGGTGAGGTGGTTGGTGAAGGCGGCCTGCCCTCCATGGCTGCTACATCAGGAGCATGTGGGAGGAGGATGCCAGGCCACGCAGGATCCCGCGCTCCTGGAGGCTCAGCGCCACGCCCTTTTATCAAGTTCCCCAGCCCTTTATCACCTCTCTGGCCCTCGCCTTTCCTCTTCCATGCCGGCTCAGATCCTGCTCGCTCCTCCTCTCTCCCTCTCCCCCTCCCTCGCTTCTGTTTTGACATTGATTGGCAGGGAGGCATGGGGGTGCGTAAAATTGGGCAACTCACCCCCCTCTCTAGCCCGCTTCCTCCTCCTCCTCGGACCCCCTGAGCTGGTGCAGCCCCGAACCTAAGCCCCTATGACTGGAGGTCGGATGGTCCTGCAAAGCGCAGGCGGCGAGAGGTCAGACGCTCCTGCCCGTCCCGGATGGAGCTGCGCCCTCGGATGCCCACCCTCTGGGGGCGGCCTGACGCCTCGCGGTGCAACCGTGTCCGCAGGGGGAGTGGGGGCTCCCTGATCCCCCAACACCTCTCCCGGGCTCCCCGAGCGGACCCAGCCTCCCGGGGGGGCTGACGGATCCCGGGTCCTTCCGGGTCTCCGTGCCGAATCTGCCGCCACCCTGTGCCGAATCTGCCGCCGGCGACCCGGCGCCGCGTCCCCGGGCGCCGAGTGCGGCTGCGCGCGCGCCGCGGCGTCGACGCGGCGATTTCATCAGGCTCCGGGCCGCGCGCGCCGCTTCCGCCGCCGCCGCCGCCGCCGCGCCCAGGCCGCCGGCCCATGCGCTGCCCGCGCCC
>PVJN01060595.1:0-11533 GCA_004026805.1 Lasiurus borealis
TTATCTGTGAAGCTCTTTATCTGCCCTTCAACTCTGAATGATAGCTTTGCTGGATAGATTATTCTTGGTTGTAGGTTCTTGCTATTCATCACGAATATTTCTTGCCACTCCCATCTGGCCTGCATCGTTTCTGTTGAGAAATCAACTGACAGTTGTATGGGTGCTCCCTTGTAGGTAATGAACTGTTTTTCTCTTGCTGCTTTTAATATTCTCTCTTTGTCTTTTGCTCTTGGTATTTTAATTATAATGTATCTTGGTGTAGTCCTCTTTGGATTCCTTTTATATGGGGTTCTGTTTGTTTCCTGGACTTGTAAGTCTATTTCTTTTGCCAGATGTGGGAAGTTTTCAGTCATTATTTCTTTTAAGTATGTTTTCAGTATCTTGCTCTCTCTCTCTTCTTCTGGCACCCCCACAATTCTGATGTTGGTACGCTTGAAGCTGTCCCAGAGTCTCCTTACATTATCTTCACATTTTTGGATTCTTTTCTCTTCTTGCTTTTCCAGTTGAGTGTTTTCTGATTCCTTTATATTTCAAATTTTTGACTTGATTCTTGCCTTCCTCTAGTCTGCTGTTAGGTCTCTGTATAATATTTTTTATTTCAGTCAGTGTATGTTTAATTTCTAGTTGGTCCTTTTCCATCTCTAGTTGGATCTTTTCCATCTCTAGTTGTCCTTTTTCATCTCCTCTTGGGACTCACTAACTTTATCCAACTTTTCTAGGATATTCTTGAAAAACCTTATAAGCGTGGTTTTGAACTCTATATCCAGTCGTTTGTTTTCCTCCATTTCTTTTGTTTGTGATCTCTTCCCTTGTCTTGGCATTTTCACTATGCCAAGAGAACTTCTGTGTTGGATTCAGCTTTATGATACAAGACTTGCAAAACCACAAAAGGCTCTCTGTTGAGTTTGGGATGGGTGGAGTCTCAGGACTTGAAGGACCGCCTTGGCTTCCAGTGGGTCCCGCCCTCCACGGCCCCTGAGTCTCATGTGACTGGGTAATCGCTGGAACGGTCGTTGTGTGCGCATGCAGTGCCTCTAGACCGCTGCCTTTCTGGCTCCCCTGCGTTCCAGGTCCACACGAGTCTGGGTCCCCAGGGTTTCACCCGAAACTGGGGCTTATTGGAGTCAGAAGTGGGCACAGTTTGGAGGGTCTGTCTCCCGCCCACTCGCGAAAGCCAGTGGCACAATCAGCAGTCTGTCCTCTGCGTGCAGTGTTGTGTGCGCCATGAGACTTCTGATCTTTTGCGACTCCCCTAAATTTCCTTGCACCTCTCCATTTTCACAGTCCAAACTCCCCCCATATGAGTTTCGGCTGGATTTGGGGTTTAGTGTTGTAGGATAAGGGGTTCAATGCCTTTGAGAGTCTCCGTCTCCCTCCTGCCAGTGAAAACCAGCCAGGTACTCTGGCACCCACTCTCTCCATGCACATGTCTCCGTACCTCAGCTTGTTGCAGCTCCTCTGGGTCTCTGTGAGCCCCTCTCTTTCCCTCTATTTGTAGAATTTCCACTCAGCCAGCTTTCCTGTGGTTCTGGATGATGTCTGTTCTGTCTTTTAGTTGTAGTTTTGAAATTGTTGTGTGAGGTAGCAGTATAGGTGTTTACCTATGCCGCCATCTTGGATTCTCCCCCTGTAATTAAGTCATGATTGTTGTTGGTATCACTGTGGGGAATTGACCTCCAGGTCAATTGGTTGTGAGGATCAGCTGTGTCTATGCTGGGAGAACTATGTTGGAGTCAGCCTTTCAGGTTTCAGTTTATAATACAAGACTTGCAAAATTGCAAAAGCCTCTGTTCAGCTTGGATGTGGCGGAGTCTCAGGGCTGAACAGACAGTCTTGGCTTCCTGTCAGCCCTGTCCTACATGGTCCCTTGGTAATTGATGAGACCTATCTGAATCTGGGTCCCCAGGGTCTCACTGAAACTGGGGTTCATTGTAGCCAGAGATGGATTTCAGCGCAATTGCGAGGTTCTGTCTTCCTCCCACTAGATAAAGCCAGTGGCACAATCAGCAGTCAGCCTTCTGTGTGCGCACTTGCGCACCTCCAGACCTCTGCCTTTCGCAGCTCCCTAAGTTTCTGTGCACTCCTCCCTTTTCACTACAGTCCAACCTTCCTCCATATGAGTCTCGCCTGGAACTGGGGTTCAGTGCAGTTGGGAGTTTCTGTCTCCCTCCCACTGGAGGAAGCCAGCCAGGCACTCCGCCGCCCATCTTCTCTATGTGCATCTCTGTACCTCAGCTTTTGCAGTTCTTCTGAGTCTCTGTGAGCCCCTCTCTTCTAGTTGTAGAATTTCCACTCAGCCAACTTTCCTGAGGTTCTGGATGATGTCTGTTCTATCTTTTAGCTGTAGTTTTGAAATTGTTGGGCGAGGCAGCAGTTTATGTGTTCACCAATGCTGCCATCTTTGTTTCCATCTAAACTTTATTCTTAAAAGGTGATGAAAACATTCTGTTATGAGACATTTTTCGACCCTGAAAGCATGACAAAGCAGACTTACTAGTTACTGTTGGATCATTTATGGTTAAATTTTTTTTTTTAATTATAAAATGTTAATCTTACGATTTGGAAAATGGGAGTGATCAAAATTCTTAACATAAGATCAAACTCAGAAATAAGTCACAATTATATAATAGAAACTGTATTTTATGAGTGCCTTTTGTATTATCAGGCTAAAGGGAATTGTTTATTAGCAGTCTCAAACCACTATCTCTCGAGATTGTTTGGCAGGGAGGGGAGGGAGGTAAGGAATTTGGCTTTTTTTTTTTTTTTGTAATACTCTTGCTTGCCAGGTACTTTCCATAGAACTTTATTTCTCTCAGCAATCCAATGAAGTGGTGTTGGCATTCCCATTTAAAAGTGATAAGAGGCGACTGGCCCAAGATAAAAAAGCAGGAAGGAGTCAGATCCGAGCCCAGTTCCATGGATTCCAAGTCCATGGAATAACTTGAAAGAACTTGTATGCCACGAGGGTCACTTACCAAATGCCAAGAACCCCTTTGCTTCTTCAGTGGCACTTAGGATTCTAAATCAATGGATACCATGATATTTCTGTGAATTTACTTTATTTCAGTGCATTAATGATCTTGGCTTTTCTCTTTCTCTCACTGCTCTTTTACTTCATCCAAACAATCAACAAGTCTTAGGGCTTTAATTCTAAAATATATTCCATGTTTATCTACTTCTGTCATCTTTTGTAACTTAATCCTAAAAGAGAACTTCTAACTTGACTGCCTGCTTCAACTTTTGCCCCTCTGTGATCAGTTCTTCACATAGCAGCCTGAGTAGTCCTTTAATGTAAATTTGATCATGTCCCTCTCCTGATTTATTCAAACTATTGCCTTAGAATAAAGTCCATACCCTTACTATAACCCGATGTGATCTGGCACGTCTCTCTGCTTGACTTAATCTCACATCACGCTCACCTAGCTCACTGCTCCTCAGTCACGCTGGCTGTGGTTCCTTAACACACCGGTGTGACTGACTGGGCCTCTGCCCAGATGCTCTGCTCTTAACATCTGCCTGGCTGCCTCTTCCTCATCATTCAGGTTTCACCTTATGTCTCTTGAGAGAGGCCTTTCCTGATATTCCCCCACTCACCCACTACTCTTTTTTTAAAATTATTATTGATTAGAGAGAGAGAGAGAAAGGGAGAGAAAACATTGATTTGTTGTTCCACTTAATGCATTCATTGGTTCACTTGTTAATGCAGTCTTGATATATCGAGATGACACTCTAACCAACTGAGGTACTCATTTCTTTTATCTTAGTGTAATCAGTAATTGTCTCATCAATTATCTGTTTACTATTATCCGTCACACACACTGTTATAAAAGCTTCAAGATGGTGAGGACCTTGTGTTTGTTTTTTTATGGGGTTTCTATGGCCTAATGTACCTGGCACCCCAGTAATTGTTTAACAAATTGAGTATACTTATTGGACAGAAACCAGTACAGGTCATTTAAAATCTTTAATCTGCTGCTTGTAGTAATTTTTTTATGGCTTATATAGATATGTTTTATTTAGCATTATGATAATTTTTTCTGTTTCAGAAATAGAGTTAATTAAGATTTTTTGTGTGTATGAGGTAAAGCCTATGAGGATACAAACATTTATGGAATACTCTTGTTTGTATGGTTCTAAAAGTTACTTAATCTATATTAAAATTATATGGTTAATTAAATGAATATATGAAACTATTGGACATATTTTAAAAAATAGGAAGTTTTTTAAAAAAATACCTTATTGCTTTGGAACTCCTTTTGAACACAATTTGATTTAAAAAATACCCTTTATTTACCAGTAGGTGGCACTCTTGGTCATGGTTATTATTACAAAACAAGATTTTAGAATTTTAAAGAGAACAGCTTTTAAAAATTAACATGTCTTTGTTTTCCAGTTCATTTGAGCAGCAGACCATTCAAACAACATAATCACTAAAAGCTGTATCTTATGTGAGGACTATTTTAGCAATAATTGTTCTAAGCAGAACAACGTTTTCATATTAAACTATATAGCATTTAAATTTTATTAGGGAAGTTGGCCTTAAATGACACTAAGTGTATCATTCCAGCCATTGGTCTGGGCTTTCATAAGGTGGAATCAAAAAAGAGAGAAAAAAAATCAGAAAAAAGAAAAATAGAGAGATGAGAGGAAGGCTTGATGGAAAGGGGGAAATTGAGAGTAGTTTTACTTGAGGCGATGCCTGCTGATTATAATGAACCTTTTCGTTTGCAGTGAGGAGATAGTAATTCTTTTTAACAGTCCCCCAAAATATTGTTCTTATATGTTGTCTCTGTCATTGCAGGAGCTTTGTGAGGATTTCATTGTATGGAAACACTAGTCTGGGTTCTAACCAGTGTGAATCTGAACGTCGCAGTATAATATCAGGACCAAAATATTGCATATCCGTCAGCTGACCAAGCCATATACTTAATGACCTCTAAAAGTTTCATGGACTTGTAAAGTAAGTTTCTTTCTTTCAGTGATTAACACCATTTTTGATTTAGCATAGTTAAAGGAGAAAAACTACATTTAGTAGTTTTGCATGAGGGTAAAGAGGCATTATACTTTTTCATTTATGCAAGAGAAAAATAGCAAGTAGCATTATTTATCCACAGTGATGCTATATCATACTATGGCTAGAAATAGATCTTTTACCTTATCTAAAGATTAGTTATGAAGCAGTGGCTCTTTTATACGATTTGGTTATAACTGAATAAATTACATATGACTTATATCACTACCTGATTTATTTCTTTTGTCTATTTTTTGTCTCTACCTTTTAAAATATTAGCTCCCTAAGAAGACATTGGTTTTGTTAATGTCTGTATTCTCAGTGCCTGCCACATAGTGGGCTCTTAATAAGTATTTGCCAAATGAAGGGCTGAATTAGTGAGTATGAAGTAGGAACATAAGCACATCTAGTTTGATATTTTTCTAACAATGTATTACAGTTAGTTTATGTAGTGCCTTCAAGAGAGCTTAGAAAAAAAGAGTGTTCATATACGGCTTTATTTACTCTCAAGCTGACTAAGATAGATAGTATAATGTGTTAAAAGTGGCTATCTTAATCAAAGAAATATTTAAAAATTAGCCAAGGAAAGCAGAATACATTAAAAATATATATATGTCCTCTAATTCCCAATCAGTGCTTTTCTTGATAGACCAGTACTTTTTAGACATGAAAATGTTGGGGATCTTTCTGGGTTTTTGTTTTCTTAAACTTTTTATTCAAAATATAACTTACAAACAGAAAAGTACATAAATCCTAAAAGGACAACTTGATTAAATTTTTTTATTAAGATAATTTTTTACAACAGTTTTAGGTTCAAAGCAAAATTGAGGAGAAAGTACAGAGATTTCCTATATACCTCTGCCCCTATGCAAGCATAGCCTCCCCCATTATCAACAATCCCGCATTATTAACATCTCCCTCTAGAGTGGTATTATACGGTAGTTCCAGTTGGTGAACCCACATTGACACATCATTATCACTTAGAGACTATAGTTTATAGTATCGGTCACTCTTGGTGTTGTATGTTCTACAAATTTGGACAAATGTATAATCCTGTCTAATAAAAGAGTAATATGCAAATTGACCATCACTGCAACACACAAGATGGCTGCTCCCATGTGAACACAAGATGGCCACCACAAGGTGGCCAGCAGAGGAGGCCAGTTGGGAGGCCTGCAAGGGAGGCAGTTAAGGTGGTCAAGCCTGCAGGAGAGGGCAGTTAGGGGCAGTTAGGGGTGACTAGGCTGGCAGAGGAGGGAAGTTGGGGGCAACCAGAGCCTGTAGGGAAAGGGCAGTTGGGGGAAACTATGCCTGCAGGGGAGAGAGGTTGAGGGAGACCAGACCTTCAGGGGAGGGCAGTTAGACATCAATCAGGCTGTTGGGGGGTGGTTAGGGGTGATCGGGCTGGCAGGCAGAAGCAGTTAGGGACAATCAGGAAGGCAGGCAGGCAAGCAGTTGGGAGCCAGCAGTCCTGGATTGTGAGAGGCCTAAAGGGGCAATCGGTCATCCCTCGGGTTCCAGATTGGAGAGGGTGCAGGCTGGGCTGAGGGACACCTTCCTCCCCCCCCCCCCCATGCATAAATTCTGTGCACTGGGCTTCTAGTGATATATATTTATCATTACGGTATACAGAGTGTTTTTACTGCCCTAAAAGTCCTCTGAGATTTGGTGGAATTTTTACAAAATGAGAACATCCATGCAATCATCATTCAGATTAAGGGATGACGTTATCACTACTGCTTCCCCAAGGGTAACTGCTAACTTGATCTCTAGCTTAATGGATTGATTTTGTCTGTTTCTGTACTTTATATTACTGGACCCACTGACTGTGTGCTCTTTTGAATGGCTGTCTTCATAAACTTTGATATTTGTAATATTTATCTGTTACTTCATATAGTTGCAGTTTGTTTATTCTCCTTGTTGTGGACCTCAGTTTGTTTCTCCCTGCACTTTATCTAACAAGAAATATTAAAGGCTTAGTGGTGCTCTTTGGTTGGACTACAATTATCAAGCAGTTAGAAAATCTACTGCAGTTAGAAAATCTGTTTCCCTGTAATAGTGTAAGATTAATCATGTGAACTTGGTCAGAGATTTTGGAAACCAAAAAAGGGAACATGAATATTTGGTGGCACCAATAATTGCATCTGTATTTATTGTGGAGATCAGGTGAATCAACTCTGAATGGTGGCAGAAATTTTGTCAGTGGGAATTAGGCCCTTAATTGCTTTGTCATTAGATCAGCTCATAACAGTACCAACAAAAATGTAAGCTCTTCCTCCTTTGGCCTCTAAAGTAGTTTGATATATCCCCACTTTTTCTTAACATTTTCAATTTTCACTGTTCTGTTTGCCCAGGAAGCACCATGGCCTGTGCTGCTGTCTTGGTTCCTGGGTTGTTGCGAGGCTCTGTTGGAGCCATCTGCTCCCAGGCTGCTCTGTCAAAATCGACACGCGGTGCATTGCGCCACCTTACTCTAACCAGGTGAGTTATTGACCTTCAGTGTCATTTGAGGTTGATTTTCAAAGAGACCTGACCTGCGATCGTCATGGGAGGCATATCCAACTCCCGAAGCCATAACGTAACACACTGCTTAAATGTAATCGTTAAACTTTAGTTAGATGTATAGGCTTTTATAGACCATTTTCTAGGACCCAGAATATTATATTGTATTTTGTATAGTCATGATTTTACAGGGGAAACTAATTTAATTCTTCCTTATGAGGATAATACTTACTAATCCAATTTTACTCTCTGTTACAGCATAATGAAATCCAAAAGGAAAACTGATCACTTGGCGAGAACTGCAAATGCCCTTCGACAGGAGGTCTGTATCTTTGGGCTGTGGCAGGCTTTTCTAGGCAGGATGGTTTGCACACAGTTAAGACTGGCTTATGGAGAAGGTACTAGATGAGCTCTATCCCTTCGAAGGGTAGTCAGGGAAAGTTGGTAATTTTTCTGTTTAGAACTTTCCTGAACAGGCCATGTGACAACTGATTTGAAAAAATGACAGTGAAATACTCAATTTTTTCCCTTTAAACTTGGGATGAATAATTTTTCATAAAGGAAGTATTCTAGCAGCGGTTGAGGGAACTGCCCTCACAAGTATGATGCATAGGGTTATGTTTTAGGGCTAGAACTTCTTTTAAAGCCCACATCTTATGAATAGCTTACTTTCCTTTTTTTTTTTACTTGTTTGACACCATGTCTCAAAGTCCTTGTTCTTATCCCTACTTTAGAACAACTTATTTCATCAAGGGAGAACACACTAACATCTGAGAAAGGAAGGTGGACGAGCTCTTAATACATGGGCTGACCTTTCCTACCTACCATATTCAAACTAGAGAAAGCTAACCCACCACCTGAAGGGGGCAAGGGCTGGGAAATAAGGATCCTCACCCTTTACCTCAGTGAGTAACCACATTTTCTTTTAAAAACTTAAACTGGCTATTTGTTTTGCTTTTGGAGTGATTCTTCATTTGGGTATATTTAGCTTAGTGTTCTAAGTTAAGCATATTTAATATAAGGAAGGATTTATACGCTTTCATAAGCATCGTCAGAAATTGTATTGTTTCAGTAGTTGAAATTTTAGAAGCCATAGTTGGGCGCTCTTTGATGTAATAGAATATTGTTTTGGTCGCACTTTTCAAGCTGGTTCTTGTTTCGGAAAATTGCTTTGGGACAGCAGACGGTATGCTTGTGAATTCAGCTTTAAGCCATTGTTTTTCTGAGGAGCCTGTGTAAAATTAGTTCAGCATAATAGATATGGATGTATGGAAAAATTCACTTTCCCACGGATGATACATCTGAAAATACCTTTTCTAGGTTTGTCCAACACACAAAAAAATGCTGATTCTGTAAATGTGAGATTCGTTAGAATTTCTTTTTTGAAAAGAGAAACCTTGCCAGTTTTGAAGAAGAAAAAGTGGGTTAACAGTATTGGGCTATGCTTTTTTCTGTTATATTTGGAGGCAGGTAGAACTAGAGCAGGTTTTCTGTAAAGGGTCAGATAGTCTTCGGCTTCATGGGCCAGTCTGATCCCCAACTAGAAAACTCTGCCTCTCTAGTGTGAAAACAGCCGTAAACAACACATAACAAATCGGTGTGGCTTTATCAGAATATTGACATATGGTCTGTGGGTTATAGTTTTCCACTCTCTGAATCAGAATAACCGCTTCAGAATTTTATAGGGACAAAATTATTGAGACTTTTGGTGAGGGTTTTTTTTTTTTTTTTTGAGCCAAGTTTACAAAGATTAATGTAAACTTTAATCCTACAGTTGAAAAGTTGAGGTTTTTAATGCTGAAAAGTCAGAAAGTATAGGGCTAATTTCAAAACCTTGGTAGAAGAATTTTCCAATTGTAACTCTTCTTCTATTTCTAATTTCCCCTTCTTTCCCCAAGAGCTGGGAGCTGGGAGGAGCTGGATAAAGCTAGATGCAGAACCTCAGCAGTATAGGGTCATCAGGGGCTCATTCCAGTTTGACCTTGGATTTGTTGAAATGTTGGGCCATTATAGAACTGGTCCCCACATCGTCTTGTTACCACTTTCATCTTTAATTTGAATTGCAAGTATTCTTTACAAAGCTTCCCATATGCCATTTACTCTTCAGTTCAAGTCTTTGAGGTAGCATAAGGATAGGATGGCATCTGCATTTTACAAAACAGGAAGCAGAGCCTAGGAGATAATAATGGTTTTTCCTAGGGCCAGAGGGAAGCTGCTGCACAAGTCTGATTCTTAAGCCAGAGGACCCTGCTGCTCCTCCTGGGCGGGTGAAGAATGGACCACTCGCCCACCCAGAAATGTCCTTTCCTTACTAGACATTGGGTTCCCTCTAGAGAACTGAGCATATTGTGATGCTGATGCTTCTTTCTTGAGGCTGTAAAGTAACCAGTCTAAGTCAGGAAACTGAGCTTTTGAATTGAATGGCATTTGACTGTTTGTGTTGAACTCACATTTTTTTTTTCTCAAGAATCAAAGAATAAGCAGTCTGGGTAGCCTTAGAAATGTCAAAGAGATAAGAGTAGAAATACTGTAATGCAATAAGGATTGTTCAGGCAGAACTAAGTTCACTGGAGGGTCACTCCGTGCCTGGCTCTGCATAGGGCTGGCCCACTGAGCAAGATGTACTCTGTTAATCAATTTGATGGGAGAGTTTGGTAATAAAGAATATTGCCTATGCTACTGCTTCTTAACTATGCCCAGAATTTAACTTGCTCATGTCTAAACGTATGGTATTGGTGCGTTTCAATAATTTAAGTGACTTAAGAGGCAAGATTCCCCCTCCCCTCCCATTCAGGAGACCAGTCAGATGGAGTATTTTATTTTAAATTCAGCAGATATGTGTCAAGTGCCTGCTCTCTGCCCAGGCCTGTTGTAGATAGAGGGGGCTCAAAGCCCTTATTGTATGTGGAGCTTCCTTCTGGTACAGATAAACTAGAGAATGTCAGGTGTCATATACACTGTTGTCAGAGTACTTACTCTTGAACCCTGCTCACCCTGCTCGCTGCACCATTTGTCAGAGTGAGTTTCTCCTTGATCCTGTTCATGACGCCAGTGGTCAGGAGCACTTGCTCCCGAGTCTGCACATCCTCCTGAGCCCTGCTCGCTGTGCCAGCTGTTGGGAGTACTTACTCCTTTATCCGGCCCAACTACGCCAACTGTTGGGTCTGAACCCTCCCTGCCAGAGACTGGACCTTCATGGACAGAGAAGATAGGAGAAGTCATAGGCGTATAAGAGAGTCTTTATTTTAGAGCAAGTAGCCATTGCTAGCAAGGAGCCATCACATAAAGCAGTCCTTCAAAGTAACCTTACAACGTAGCTGCACAAAGCAGCCCTTGCTAATACAGTAGCAAACACAGGAGCCATACTAAGCAGCCATGCACCGGTTGGTCAACAGCACATCTTTATAACAACTTGGACAAAAGAGGCTTCTTGCCAAATAGTGACATCAATACTCGGGCTACAGAAAGGCGCGCCCGCACATTGCGTACAGTATAATGGCTGTGTCCTTGCTTTTGCACCTGCATATGTCACATTGGCCTTGAACATCCGGCATACTCTGGATAGGGCCCCCACACTCGAATTAGCCTTGAACATCCAGCCTCTCTTATCAGGATTCCCACAACTATGAAGGAAGTGAACCAGGCTAGTGATTGGAGTCAGGGTGCTATTTTAAATGGTACCATCTGAGCTGAGACTTGAATTCAGAAAGAAGCCAGCCAGGTGCACAGCATTACTAGCAGAGGGCCTAGCAGGAACCAGACTTTGAGGCAGGGACTCGCGTGGCCTGTTCAGAAGAAGGTAGGATGAGGGATAAGCAGGGCTCGGGTTGTATAAACAGCTGTGGGCTTGGATAAGGAGCTGGGATTTTGTTCTAAGAATGAGGGATGGTTTTAAGCAGGAAAATGATAGGTGATTTACATTTTAATGGGCCACCTATTTGCTTGGTAGACACTGGGTCTTTGCTGTGCTTTGCCACCAGGTTGGAGGCCACTGACAGAGTCCCAGGAGAGGTGATGGTG
>PVJN01060596.1:0-11532 GCA_004026805.1 Lasiurus borealis
CTTCCTGCCGAGTGATCTTTAGCGAGTCTCTTGTCCTCAAGAGACCTCGGTTTCCTCATCTATAAAATGGGCAGAGCAACCCCGACTTCCAAGAACAGGCTGCGCTCTCTCCCCAAGACATTCCCCCGCCTCTCTTCCCAGCTCCGGCTCCGGCTCCAGCTCAGCCCAGGCCTGGCCAGACGCGGGGCAAAGGCGGAATCACGTCAGCCAAGCGGGACGGAGGCTGGTTCCCAGCGTGGGGCGCGGCCCTGGCCCAGCCGGGGATCCGGTTCCCGGTTCCTCTGTGGCCGGGTCTTGGCTTTGGAGCGGAGGCCCATGCGGAGCATCCAAGGGGGGGGGGGGCTGCAGGCAGAGCAGGCCCGGGGCAGAGACGGGGGCAGGGGTATCTGTGAGGCGCAGGCTCCCTCCCAGTGACCTCCCACCGTTTGCCTGTCGCCTGTGCGATGACTCAGCCTTTGGGGACCCATCTCCTTTCTCGAGAAACTTTCCCAGCAACGCGCCTGGGGAGGGGAGGAAGGAAGCTTTCCTGGCAGAGGGTTCTCTGAGCATTTCTTTTCTTTGAGGGATCTGGGTTGAGTACACAGTGCAGAAAAGGACACCCTCTAGGCCAGTGGTTCTCAACCTTCCTAAGGCCGCGACCCTTTAAGACAGCTCCTCATGGGGTGGTGACCCCCAACCATGCAATGATTTCCGTGGCTACTTCATCACTGTCATTTTGCTACTGTCATGAACTGTAATGTAAATATCTGATAGGCAGGATGTATTTTCGTTGTTACAAATTGAACATAATTAAAGCATAGGGATTCATCACAAAAACAATATGTAATTGTATATTGTGAAATATTTCTAATGACAAATAAATGTTGTCTTGAATCATGGTGTAGCATGGGTAACAGTCTTCATAGGACAACAGTAAACTACATGGCTACATTTTGCTACACCAAGGAGCGGTGTGTTGGTTCCTAAGACCATGGGAAATAGGTGTTTTCCAATAGTCTTAGGCGACCCCTGTGAAAGGGTCGTTCGACCCCCAAAGGGATCGCGACCCACAGGTTGAGAACCGCTACTCTAGACCACAATGGCTGTCTCTACGTCACTCTTCCCACCACCCCCCCCACACACACACACAATCTCCCTCTAAATAGATTTTTTTTGCTTTTTTTCATGCTTTTTCCTTTCTCCCTCCTTCCCTCCCTCCCTCCTTCTTTCCTTCCTCCCTTCCTTCCTTCCATGTTCCCTTCACCCCACTTCAGTCCAGCCAGTCTGGTTTGAATGTCTACCAAGTGTCTGCACTGTCAGACGTGGGTGGGTGGGCAAGGTGGGAACTTGCTACAGATGCAAGTCCATTTAGTGGGTGCCAGTGGGTCCCTGGGGTGCCCAGATGGCACAGTAAGGGCTCTACAAAAGCCACACTCCCCGTGGGGAAGGGGAGGGGAGGGGAGGCGCAGGAACCAGCGAGGACCTGGCGCAGGGGCAGGGCAGCACAGAGGCGGCTGTGCCTGGCTCTCCCTGCGGGGTCAGGAAAGGGGGCCGCGGGGAGGGGACATCTGACGGAGCAGGCTCTGAAGGCTGGGGAGGAGTTCGCAGATGGACACGAACGAGGGGAGGGCGCAGAGAACGTGTGGCAGTGCGACAAAGCACGGTCCGGACTGGGTGACTCCGAGGTGGACCCTGTCCTCCTGGGTCCAAGACACAGGAGAGCCCCACAGACCCTCAGAGGCCTCCGTGCCACCTGCTTTGAAGCAGGAGCCACCGGAGTGCCGAGTGGGGGGCCATCAGAGCAAAGGATGCGGGAAGCAGGGGTGGCCTGGAGACAGGGCCCTGGTTACGGGCTGTGGACAGGGCCATGGGCTCCTGGGCCTGTGGGGGGCAGGGTTAGGGTTGGGGCCCTAAACCCCGCCCCTCTGCTCAGAGCACTGACCATACACCCCGCTGAGCATCTGTCGGCCGAGTGCTGGCCAGATTCACCGTTTTTATCGTTCGGGCAGGTGTGATGACCAAGTTTATGTATCAACCTGGCTGGCCAGGCATGGTCCCGGATGTGCTGGTGAGGCCGCTTTTGAAGGAGATTAACATTGAACTCATGGACTCTGGGTAACCAGGTTGCTTTTGATAACGCAGGTGGGCCTCATCCAATCCGTCGAAGGTCGGACGAGAACCAAGAACTTACTGACCCCCCGAGCAAAGGGGAATTCTGCAGCCAACAGCCTTGGTATGTGAACCACAACGTGGACGCTCTCCCGGGATCCCAACCTGCCGGTCTTCCAACTTGAACGAGAATGTCGATTTCTCCCTGCGTCTCCAGCGGGCTGGCCCACCCTGGAGACGTTAAACTTGCCAACCTTCACGATCATGTGAGTCCGTTCCTTAAACTAAGTTAGTCTCTCTCTTCCTCTCTCTCTCTCTCTCTTTTTTAAGATATTATATTGATTTTTTACAGAGAGGAAGGGAGAAGGTTAGAGAGCTAGAAACATGGATGAGAGAGACATCAATCAGCTGCCTCCTGTACGCCTCCTACTGGGGATGTGCCCGAAACCAGGATACATGCCCTTGACCTGAATCAAACCTGGGACCTTTCAGTCCACAGGCCAATGCTCTATCCACTGAACCAAACCTGTTTTGGCTAGTGTGCGTGCTCTCTCTCTCTCTCTCTTCCTCTCTCTCTCTCTTTCCCTCTCTCTGTCTCTCTCTGTCTCTCTCTGTCTCTCTCTCTCTCTCTCTCTCTCTCTCTCTCTGTCTCTCCCTCCCTCCCTCCCTCCCTCCCTCCCTCCCTCCCTTCCTCTCTCTTGCTGTTTTGTTAAAGAGCCCCGACCAATGCCATAGCAATACCTCCATTTCTTTACCGAATCCCACCTTCAACGGCACCGACCTCTCTTGCCCAGCGTCCACCCGGGGCTGCCTCCTCGCCCACCCCAAAGCCCACCTCACTTCCTGTGAGGGCCTCGTCCTGTACAACTGGGCGCACATCTGCGTCGCCTTCGCATAAACTGAAATGTCTTACATAAACGCAGAGTATCAGGCAGGATGCGTCCAGCAACAAAACCCCAAACCCCAGCCATAAACCGGCAGTAAATATTTAGCTCATGTTTTCGAAAGCCCAGGTGCACGGCCGGCTCCGGCCCGGCTCGCTCCACAGCTCCGCACCGCCCTGCAGCCGCCCTCCGCACCGCCCTGCAGCCGCCCTCCGCGTCTCCGTGCTGATCTCATCCTCAGCCCGGGAGTCACGTGGCCACAGTGGCTCCAGATGTCTCCCCCAGACACCCCGGCGTCCGTGGCTTCTGCTCCCGAGCGCGGAAACGCCTCTCAAGAGCCCACCGCGCAGACGGTCCTCGCAGCGCGGGGACCCGGATCGGGCCACACGGCCACTCCTGGGTGACGTCGGAGCCATCGATTTACACTGACCGCCTCGGGTGCTCTGGCTGTTAGAAGAAATGATGGCACCAAATTGCTCACCCCCACATACAGTGGGGGCTACCTCTATTTAAAGAATCTGTTGGGTAAATGTTCCACCAAAGGGGTGGGTCTGCCAGCTGATGGCTGCAGGCGTTGACCATTATTCTGACTCATGGCTTCCTATTTGATGCCCATTTAAGTATTTCTAGGGCATCAACTGTCTGCAGGTGCCATTACCAACAAGTCACTCTTTTCCCATGGGGCTTTCTCCAGCCTTGGCTAAGAGATGACACTCTTGCCCTAACTGGTTTGGCTCAGTGGAGAGAGCGTCGGCCTGTGGACTGAAAGGTCCCAGGTTCAATTCCGGTCAAGGGCATGTACCTTGGTTGTGGGCAAATCCCCAGTAGGAGCTGTGCAAGAGGCAGCTGATCGATGTTTCTCTCTCATCGATGTTTCTAACTCTCTATCCCTCTCCCTTCCTCTCTGTAAAATATCAATAAAATATATTTTTTAAAAAATAAGAGAGATCACACTCTTCGCAGTGAGGATCAGGTGAGAGAGGGATGACAGTAGCACAGTACATACACTATGTCATTTCATTCCCCCCGGAGCTCTGGAAGTAGCTACCGTTACCCCGAATGTCAGTTGGGCTGCTTCGGCAATGACCTACAAGAAGTCCTATAACAGGAAGTCCTGTAGCAAGAAACCCTATAACAGGAAGTCCTATAGCAAGAAACCCTATAACAGGAAGTCCTATAGCAAGAAATCCTATAACAGGAAGTCCCACATTCAGAGCAGCGGTTCAGCGAGGTCACTGCGGAGCCTCCCTGCCCATCCCCAGGGCGTGGGCTTTTATTCTAGGCTCCTCAGCTCACCATTGTGGGATGATGGCTTCCGCTACAACCAGCTCATCTTGGCACAAAGAAATTCAAGGCAGGAAGGCAAAGGGGAAGGAAGACAATTCGCATGCACCACCAACCAGACTTCCTATTGGTCAGAACGTGGTCACGTGCTAACTCCACCAGCCATTGGCTCAGACCAAACAGGATTCATCCCCCAAGGTAAGCACATTGCCACATGGATGAACGCAGGGCTCTGTTAGCAGGGAAGATGGAGGGAACAGCCATTCAGTGGGACAGCGAGTGGTGTCCGTTGCATGCCTGTTCTACAAATAACGAAACAGAGGCTCTAAGAGAGCGGGCGAAATGCCCCAGGTCACCCAGGCGGCAGGAGGTAGAAGTAGGGTTCAAACCCGGTGGTGATATTCCAGATCCAGCATCTTTCGCGGTGCCAGGAGAACCGGTGAGGATATACACTGAGTGGCCACATGATGATGATCTCTGAACGCATCACCATCTGGCCACTCAGTGTACTTCTCTTAAGGACCTCATTGATTTGATATCAAAGCTACTATAAATCGTGCACCTGATCAGTGTTCCCCTCTGCACTGGCTGACAGAAAGCTCAGGGCAGGTAGGTGGGTTGATCGCCAGCAAAAGTCTAGAATCCTTTTGGTGCCCATGGGAGACACAGATACACTGAGTGGCCAGATTTTTATGCGTCCAGAGATCATCATCATCTGGCCAGCCCGTGTATGTCCTCCGACGCTGTTTTTATTCACATTCCTGAACCTTCCGTTCGCCAGCTACACATTTCCTGCTGGGCTCTACCGGGTCACCCCAACTATGGACAGGATCCCAGTGACGACCGAGCCAAGCGGGCCTTCCGGGTGGTTCTTCGGGGCATCGGCGCGCAGCGCGCTGCTTTCCAAGGGCAGCCACCAGCTGGGCGAGGCCATGGCTCCCGGCGCGCACTGAGCCGTTTTTACGACATCCCGCGGATCCGCGAGGCCTGCAACCGGAACGTTTATAGACTCCATCTTCGGTGCCGCGATGATAGAAATGCGTGATGCTTTTTCCAGGTGTGGACACGGGGGGAGAAGCTGTGTGCGGAAACCCTGCCTCGGCCAAGGACTGATCTGGGCCAAGGGCAGGGACCCCAAGGGGAGGGTGGTGGACCGCACTCTGGGTAGGAGATCAGGACACCTCCTCCTCATCCCACCCCTGACCGGATCCGTGGCCTGACCCTGCGCAGCCCCCTCCTCTCTCTGCTGCTGCCTCTCCTCTGCCTTGCTTTTGCCCACAGACACGCTGGGGGAGAAGACCCATCACGTGATCTCATTTCATTGTGGAATCTTACCAACAACAGGAACCAACCGACAAAATGAGACCCGCAGCGGGAAGTCATGGAACAGGCTGGCATACCTTGACGTGAGGATAAGGAAGAAGAAGAGATCAACAAAGAACTTATATACAGTGGTACCTCGAGATACGAGTTTAATTCGTCCCGTAACCTTGAGGCGTGGGAAACTATGAGACGCTCGAGTCACGGTAAACTGGTGGGTCGTGTGCAGCCGGCCGATCCGAGCGATGACTCCTATCTCAAATGTTGCTCGTATTTCAAAGCAAAAATCGCTCGCTCAACGACTCATATCTCAAAAATCTCGTATGTTAGGACACTCGTATCTCGAGGTACCACTATTTATAGGCATCGTCCATGGACAGGGGCAATAGGGTAGTTAAGTCCTGGGAGGGAGGGGGAGCGTAGATAGGGCCGGGAGAGGTGGGGGGAAGGGGAGGGAAATGGGAGATATCTGTAATTCTGTCGACAATAAAAAACACAGATGGCAACATATTCGGCTCAGTGGATAGAGCGTCGGCCTGCGGACTGAGGGGTCCCAGGCTCGATTCCGGCCGGGGGCATGTGCCTTGGTGGCGGACACATCTCCACTGTGGGGCGTGCAGGGGGCGGCTGATCGATGTCTCTCTCTCATGGATGTTTCTGACTTTCTGTCTCTCTCCCTTCCTCTCTGTAAAAAAATCAATAAAATATATTTTTTTAAAAAAACAAAAAAACATATTCACTTAAAATAGTATGATAACCTAGACAGCGAGGTTTCTAAAGCTGTCTCAGTGAACACAGCAGTGCATGCGATGCTGACCACAACACTAAGTGAAGGAGAAGCAGCCACAGGATTGCATGTAGAGCAGAATCCCAGCTTTACCAAAAGAAAAACTGAAGTGAAAAAGACAAGGAAGGAGTAACGTCGAAAACTGGTTGAAATGATCGGTAATTTGTGGGGAATTGATTCCTAGTGCTGTTATTATCCGAGGTTCCTCTCTAATGCTTTCTGGTTTTTAAAAAGCAAAGCTATATTTTTTGTCAGATGAAAAAAGTTTTAACCGCGTGTCAGAGAGCCTGCAATTTCTCTGTCACAAACAATAAAGCGCGACAACGCCGCACACTCCCGACGCACGCTCCCCACTGCGCCCCCCCTCCCCTGCGCCCCGAAAAGTGGTCTTGCCTCCCTCACCCGCCATTTGAAGGGCCGTGGGCTGGGGGCCAACCTGCCGAACACATCCCCCCAGTACACCAGGGTCCGCAGAGCCAAACAGAAGAAAAGAAGACGGCAAAACACATCTCGGGGAGACAGCTAAGGAGACACACAGAAAGCACCATCAACGTAACATGGAGAGAAAAGCAGCAACGAGAGAGAGCGTCCCTTCCTGACCTGGCCTCACACGAAAGAAAAGTCTTAACGTGCGCAGAAACGGGCAAACCAGAAAAGGACACCTTAAAAGCAGATTAAGCCGAGACCGGTTTGGCTCATTGGATAGAGCGTGGGCTAGCGGACTGAAAGGTCCCAGGTTCGGTTCCGGTCAGGGGCATGTACCTTGGTTGCGGGCACATCCCCAGTAGGAGGTGTGCAGGAGGCGGCTGATCGATGTCTCTCTCTCATCGATGTTTCTGACTTTCTATCTCTCTCCCTTCCTCTCTGTAAAAAATCAATAAAATATATTTTTTAAAAAATCTCCAAGTGGGTGGGGAAGACTTCCTGGAGGAAGTGGCCTCCAAGCCGAGCCCTGAAGAGTGAGGAGGGGTGAGCTTGGTGAATGTGTGATAGGAAGAGAGAACCGCATGTGCAAAGGCCCTGTGGTCAGACAGCAGAGGCATAGCGTTAACTCCAAGAGGTCCGAGTGGCTGACACGGGTCCGGGGAACCTGGTAGGACTTGAAGCTGAAAAAGGCAGCAGGCAGAGCCCAGAGAGGGCTGTAGACTCTTTGGGGTCCCTGAGGGCTTTTGATAGGGGAGCGATGGGAGTGGATTTGGGTTTTAGAATGTCCAGGGGGCACGGGGGAAAGACTGGAGGAGGGGTGCTGGAGGCGGGGGTAGCAGCTGCCATCCTCCCCTCCTCCCCACCCCATCCCCCAGGCAATGGAGAGAAAGGGGCGGCCTGAGAGGGGCCACAGGACCCCGGAGGCCCATGGGCAGGACCTCGTGGTGATCCCACCAAGAGGAGGAACAAGGTCAGGACAGGCGGGAGGGCGGGCGGGCTCCTGGTTGGAGCGACAAGGCGCTCAGCCTTAAGCTCTGTTTTGAACGTCTCCTGTTTCCCGTCTGTCTCCATAACAAGATAATGAGGTGCTGGGAGGGCCGGGGCTGCCTGAAGCAGCTGGGAGCCCCGGGTACACAGTGGGCGCTCAATGAGCGTCTCCTCGCCTCGGGCCCCACCCAGCCACCAGCTTCCCCGGGGCTGAGCCCCCGCCAAGGCCTTTACCACGGAAAAGCAAACCGCAGTGGGTTTCCAGAATGTGGAAAACATCCCCTCAGGAATCCAGGCGTCCCCACGGCTCTCCTGGGCCCGGAGAGGTGGCGGGAGGGGAAGCCAGGCGGGGGGTGGGGGGTTGGGAGGGATGGATGCTCGGCGGAGCCCACACGGCCTAGGAGAGACCTAAGTGGCCCGTGGGGAGCGGAGGGCCGGGCAGAGAGGTCCCAGTAGGTCCCCAGCACTCAGAAGCCACCATGGGCAATGCCAGTCTCTCCTGCGCCCCCTCCCCAACACACACACACACACACACACACACACACGACCACTTCCTCACCACCTTTTACGACGCATCCGCCACCCCTATGTCATCACAAGATGGCCACCACAAGATGGCCAGCAGGGGAGGGCAGTTGTGGGCCATCAGGAGAGAGAGAGAGACCCAAATCATAACGCCAAGATGTCTCAGCCCCCTTCCGCATCCCCTTCCCTCTCTTGTGTTAAGTGCAGGACCTTTTAGAGCAGCGGTTCTCAACCTATGGGTCGAGACCCCTTTGGGGTCGAACGACCCTTTCACAGGGGTCGCCTAAGACTGTTGGAAAATACCTATTTCCCATGGTCTTAGGAACCAACACACCGCTCCTCGGTGTAGCCAAGTGTAGCCATGTGGTTTACTGTTGTCCTAGGAAGACTGTTACCCATGCTACACCACGATTCAAGACAACATTTCATTTATTTGTCATTAGAAAGAAATATTTCACAATATATAATTACGTATTGTTTTTGTGCCTAATGCAGGGCCAGGGGCTCTGCACACACTATCTCTCATGATCCTCTGCAGCCCTGAGCCTGAGATCAGAGATGATTGGCAGACGAGGACACTGAGGCTAAGAGAGGCGCGTTCACTTGGCCCAGGTCACACAGCCGGGGAGGGAGGGAGGGAGCGGGATCACACAGCCAGGCCTGTGCGGCCCTGAAGCCCTGGCCGGTCATCCCCAGCCCGAGAGGCCGGGGCCCGGGGCTGGTGGCCCACGAGGTCAAGCCAGCACGCAGGCGTGTTTGGTTTGGACCCGGTGCTGCTCGACAAAGTGGGAAATTTCACATAAAACCCCAGATTTCCGGCTTCTTTAGAAACCGGGCCTGGCAGTCAGGCCCACCTTTCCTCGGGGCCGCGCGGGCTGAGCTGAGGGGCGGCGGCCACTCGTCCGGGCTCCTGCCCTCCACCTCCCCCCCACTCTTCCCTCCCCCCCAAGCTCACAGCCCCCCCCTGAAGCATCAGCGTGGACTCCGCAGGCCCAAGTCTCATTGGGTGCAAAGCCCTCCACACAGCGGCTGACATATACTAGGTGTTCAATCGACCCATCCTAATCCTCTATGACAGTGGTTCTCAACCTTCCTAAGGCCACAGTTATTCATGTGCTGGTGGCCCCCAACCATGAAATGTTGCTACTGTGATGCATCGTGATGTAAATATCTGCATTTTCCGATGGTCTTAGGCGACCCCTGTGAAAGGGTCGTTTGACCCCCAAAGGGGTCGCGACCCACAGGTTGAGAACCGCTGCTCTATGATAAAGAGATAATATGCACATTGACCGTCACACCCTCGCCTAGATGGTCCCTCCATTTTGTCACAAGATGGCCACCCTTGTGTCATCACAAGATGGCCACCGCAAGATGGCCGGCAGGGGTGGGCAGTGGTGGGCCATCAGGAGAGAGAGAGAGACCCAAATCCTAATGCCAAGATGTCTCAGCCCCCTTCTGCATCCCCTCCCTCTCTTGTGTTACGTGCGGGACCTTTTAGAGCCAGGCCTGGGCCCATGGCTGCCCCTCTCTGAGCCTCAGTTTCCTCATCTTTAAAATGGGTATGATAATGGTACCCACTAGATCAGGCAACAGAGAGGTTTCCATGAGCCTGCAACTTCAGTGCGGGCTCCCTTCCCCTGCCTGGAACGGAGTAGCTTCAGAGGCAAACAGCGACCCAGGCCCAGGCCGGGCAATGGCTGCCAGAGGGAACTGGGCCAGGCCGGGCTGCGGGCGACCCCTGGGCTGGAGGAGGAGCCGCCTCTGGGCCCCACCAGCCCCGGCTGACCCTCTCGTAGAGCTCAGTGGCCTTGCTGGCGCCTCTGTTCCGTGCTGCCTTTCTGCTCCTCTGGATGCTGAGGTCTCCCTGGAGAAGGGTCACCGTCTCTTCCTAATACAGTGGCACCTCAAGATACGAGTGCCCTAACATACGAGATTTTTGAGATATGAGCCCTGGAGCGAGCGATTTTTGCTTTGAAATACGAGCAACAGTTGAGGTAGGAGTCATCGCACGGATCGGCCGGCTGCACACGACCCACCAGTTTACCGCGACTCGAGCGTCTCCTAGTTTCCCACGCCTCAAGGTTACGGAACGAATTAAACTCGTATCTCGAGGTACCACTGTACAGCCGGAGGCTCAGGTCTCGGTCCCTGTCACTTCTCTGTCCACGCTCACTCGCTTTGTGGTCTCAGTCTCAAGGCATTCAGCGACTTTCATACACCCACGACTCCCAGATTCGTACCTCCGGCCCGGCCCTGCTCCTGACCCAGACTGCATGTCCGACCGCCTCTGAGTGCCTAGCGGGCCTGTCCGACTCCACAAGCCGAGCGCGAACTCCCCATCTTCTCCCTACAACCAGCCACACCCCCAGCCTTCCCCTCGCAGCGGGTGCCAACTCTATTGCAGCTGTTGGGGTCAAAGCCACCCAGTCCTCCTTGCTGCCCTCTTCTCCCACCCCTCACCCGGGGCACTGGGGGTGCTTGCCCCCTCGCCTGCTTTGACCTGGCCCCAACCACCACCGCCTCCGACTTGGGCCTTTGCCACAGCTCCTTCGCTGGTCATCACGCTGCTCAGACCCGGGCCTCCTGAGATAGGCTGTGCTCTGCACAGAGCCAGGGGGGTCCCTTCAAACCGTAAGGGGGAGCTGGTCGCCGCGCTGGCCCAGCCCTGCAGTGGGGCCCTGTTACTCAGGGTTCCTACCCACGGCCTTCAACGCCCTCCATCGCCTGGAGCCCTCTCCGGCCTCACACACTGCCCTCCCGCCCCCCTAGAGTCTCAGTGGCTGGCACAGCGAGCAGGGCCATGAGCTGGGACTAGAGCTCGGGTGGACTTCAAGCCTCTCCATCCTTCTGCTGCTAAGCTCAGCTTCCCAGCAAGTCCCGATGCTTTTCCTGGATGCAGCGTCCTCACTTCTAAAGTAAAGACACAGTGGTACCTCGAGATACGAGTGCCCTAACATACGAGATTTTTGAGATACGAACCATCGAGTGAGCGATTTTTGCTTTGAAATACGAGCAACATTTGAGATAGGAGTAATCATGCAGATCGGCCGGCTGCACATGACCCACCAGTTTACCGCGACTCAAACATCTCATAGTTTCCCATTCCTCAAGGTTACGGAACGAGTTAAACTCGTATCTCGAGGTACCACTGTACACCGACTCCCTCCCCTGCCCCCCCCAATACAGACTACGCAAGAGAAGGGATGGAAGGACATACTTTCTAAGATTCTA
>PVJN01060597.1:0-11532 GCA_004026805.1 Lasiurus borealis
GAAAAAGGGGCAGTTAGAAGCAATCAGGCCAGCAGGGGATGGAAGTTGGGGGTGATGAGGCCAGCCAAGGAGGAAAGTTGGGAGCCATGAGGCAAGCAGGGGAGGGAAGATGGGGGCCATGAAGCTGGCAGGCAGAGTAATTAGGGGTGATCAGGAAGGCAGGCAGGTGAGCGGTTAGTAGCCAGCTGTCCCAGATTGTGAGAGGGATGTCCAGTTTGACACCCCCAAGGAGTCCCAGATTGGAGAGGATGCAGGCCTGGCTGAGGGACACTTTCCCCATGCATGAATTTCATGAACCAGCGCTACTAGTGAAATAATACTTGACCATAATAAAGAAGGAAATCTTACCTTTTGTGACCACATGGAGGTTCCTGGAGAATATGCTAAGCTAAGAGAAGTAAGCCAGTCAGAGAAAGACAAATACCATATGATTTCGCTTATATTTGGAATCTAATGAACAAAAACAAAATAAAAACAGACTTAGAGAACAGATTGACAGCTGTCAGAGGGGAAGAGGATTGGAAGGCTGGGAAAAAGGTGAAGGGACTAATCTTATCTAATATAAGAGTAATATGCAAATTGACAGTACCTCTGCTATAACCACCAGCCATGCCCACCAGCCATGCCCACCAGCCAATCAGAGCAAGTATGCAAATTAACCCCACCAAGATGGCTACAGCCACAGAGAGAACAGGAGGGAGGTTTGGGTTGCCCCTAGAGATGGAAGAAGCCAAACACCCAGGCCTCTGCTTAAGGCAACAAAGTTTCAATGGCTGGGTAAGCAGGCTTGGCTCCATTCCAGGCTACAAAGTTTGGATTGTAGAAGATAAATAAATCCCAGATACAAGGGCCTCCACTTGGGTTGCCAGGGGCATGGCCAGCCTACAAACCACCACAGGTCCCTTGCCCAGACCACCCCACATCCTTATCCAGGACACCCTTCAGGGAAAACCAGCTGGCCCCCACCCATGCACCAGGCCTCTATCCTATCTAATAAAAGAGTAATATGCAGATTGACCTTCACTCCAATACACAAGATGACTGTCCCTCATGTGGTCAAAAAATCCTGCTCCCATGTGGACACAAGATGGCCATAACAAGATGGCCAGCAGGGGAGGGCAGTTGTGGGTGATCAGGCCAGCAGGGGTGGGAAGTCCGGAGGGACCAGGGCTGAAAGGAAGGGCAGTTGGAGCTGATCAAGCTTTCAGGCAAGGGCAGTTAGGGGTGACCAGGCCGGCAGAGGAGGAAAGTTAGAGGTGACTGGGCCTGTAGGGGAGGGCAGTTAGGGGTGATCAAGCCAGCAGGGGAGGGCAGTTAGGGGTGATCAAGCCAGCACGGGAGGGCAGTTAGTGGCAAACAGGCTGGCAAGGGAGCAATTAGGCATCAATGAGTCTGGCAGGAGAATTTTTAGGGGTGATCAGGCTGGCAGGCAGAAGTGTTTAGGGGCAATCAGGAAGGCAGGCAGGTGAGCAGTTGGGAGCCAGCAGTCCTGGATTGTGAGAGGGATGTCCCACTGCTCGTTTAAGCCCGATCCTACCTGGATCGGGCCTAAACAGGCAGTCAGATATCTCTCAAGGTGTCCCAGATTTGAGAGGGAGCAGGCTGGGGTGAAAGACACCCCCTGTCCCTTGCACAAATTTCATGGCCCAGGCCTCTAGTCTATATATATAAAAGACTAAGTGACCAACCAACCATTTTACTGTTTGACTTTTTGACCTATAGTTTTGATGCACACTGACCAACAGGGGGCAAACACTCAATGCACATGCATGGAAACAGGGAACAGACTGATGAATCGAAGTGGGAAGGGGGGAAGGAGGTGGGTGGAAAGAGGTTAACCAAAGATCTTATATGCATACTAGAGGCTCAGTACATGGATTCATGCACCAGTGGGTCCCTCAACCTGGACTGTGGGGATTGAGCAGAAACTGACTCTCTGACATACCCTGAGGGGTCCAGGATTGGGAGAGGGCACAGGCCAGGCCGAGGAATCCTACCAGTGCCCATGCACAGGGCTTCTATTAAAAAGTAATTTAATTGACACAAACAACAATAAGATGATTACCAGAAGGGAAGGGGAAGAAGGGGAGGAGTAGAAGGTAAAAGGGGAATGAATGGTGATGGAAAGATACTTGGCATGGGGTGATGAACACACCATACAATATGCAGAACTGTACACCTGAAACCTATGTAATTTTATTAACCAATGTCACCCCAATAAATTAAAAAAGTAAATTAATATTTTTAAAAAGAATATATTTTATACATAGAGTATGATTTATAATAAGTACCTTTCTAATGCTACTATCTGGAGAGTAGGTGACTTTTTTAGCCATTTGCCTTCCAAAGACAATATCCTTAGGAATCAGAATTTTGCCTTGCTTACATCATGCACTTTGCAGTTTCATTCAGTTATTTTTCTTTAGCTATCTCTTAAATGTTGATTTATTTCAGTGCACCATACTGGGGCTCTTATGAGATCTCAATGGTGATCCATCTACACTTGTGATGCAATTACTACCCCATTGTACGATGAATCTGATGATGGATATAGAAATATAAACAGTCTTTCATTGAGTTTGCATTCTAGTTAGTAAAGGTACCAAAAATATATCAACTGGTGATAACTACTATAAGAAAAAAATCAAAGTGCTATTTTGCATAGGGTTGTCACTGAAGGTTTAGTAGGAAGAAAACATTGGGCTGGTAATAAATAAAATGGGGAAGTGAGCCCTGGCTGGTGAGGTTCAGTTGGCTGGGTGTCATCCTGTACCAAAAGGTTGCCAGTTTGATTCCCGTATGCCCGGATTGTGGGCTTGATCCTTGGTAGGGGGCAAGCAAGAGGCAGTTGACAGATGCTTTGTTCTCACATCAATGTTTCTCTCATTAACTACTCCCTTTCTCTCTCTCTAAAAATCAATTTTAAACGTCCTTTAAAATATAAAACTTCATTAAAAAAAAATTAAGAAGTGAGTCATGTTTGACATCTGGGTGATATATATTCCTGACAGAGAGAATAGATAGCACAAAGGCTCTGAGGCAGGCACATGCTTGGTAGGTTTGAGGAACATCAAGATCAGTATGGTGGGAGTGAATGAGGAGGGAAGTATTTTATTATTTCCATCATGAAATAATATAGTTTGGGACATGATATAGTTTGTTTGCTTAAGTTTTTTAAATAAAAATCATGTATTTAAGGTATACATCATGTTGATTTGATGATATACATATTGAAATAATTATTACAATCAAGCTAATATACATATCTCCTAACATAGTTACTATTTTTTTGTGTGTGTGAGAGAGCACCTGAAAGCTAGTCTCTCAACAAATTTCCAATATTCACTATGGCATTATTTATTAGCTACTAGAGGACCAGTGCATGAAATTTGTGCACTCGGGATGGGGGGCATCCCCTCATCCTGGCCTGCACCCTCTCACAGTCTAGGAGCCCTTGGGGGATGTCCAACTGACAGGGTAGGCCCATTCCTTAATGGGGGAGCAGGCCTAAGCCAGCAGTTGGACATCCTTAGAGCTGTGCTCATCAACTTTGAGTGCAACTTCTGACACACTGACCACCAGAAGGTAACTCCTGTGTTAAGCATCTGCCCCCAGGTGGTCAGTGCACATCATAGTGGCCAGTCATTCTGCCATTTGGTCAAATTGCATATTAGCTTTTTATTATATAGGATGATCATCATGCTGTACATTAGGTCTCTAGACTTTTTCACCCTACATAACTGCAACTTTGTACTCGTTAACCAACATTTCCCCATTTCCTTCACCTTTCCTTTCCAGATAGCCACTGTTCTACTCTCTGCTTCAACATACTCAACTTTTTTAGATTCCACATGTAAGTGAAATTGTACAGGTTTTTTTTTATTATTTATTTCTGTATCTGGCTTATTTCCTAATGCATAATGTTCTCTAGTTTCATAGATATGGTTTATGTTTTAAGAGTCACAATGACCAATATGGGAATTCAAGGATAGAAGCATAAAGACCAGTTAGGAAGCTATTGCTATAATCCAGGCAAGAAATTATGGATTTGGACTAGATTGGTAGCAGTGAAATAGGGGGAAATTATGACACTCAGAATAGATTTCTAGCTTGAGCTGAAAGATTTTTGTTTGTTTGTTAGGATGAGATTAGGTGGTCTTAGTTTTTTCACCTGACCAAATGGTAAGTCTATCCTTATCCAGACCTCTAGATCTGCATAAAGATATATCCAACTACCCACTGAATTACTTCAACTAGTTTATACCCAGGCACCTCATATTAAAAAATAACTCATCCTCTCATAACTTACACTTTCTTTTAATTAATTGCATTTGCATCTTCCCAATATCCATACACCTTTTTCCTCACCCACTCTCAAATGTTACTATCCACCAAATCAAACTGAGACAAGTCCTCAATTGTTTCCTGGAATATTGCAATATTCCCATAATTGATATTACCTTACTCAGTCTCAACCTTCTATAATTGATTCATAGCATCTGGCATACTGCCTAATGAAGAGTAAGCAATAAATTTTGTTGAAGCAAGTTAACATATGAATTCCTGGATGATGGTTAATTTTGCATGTCAACATAGCTAGGCTAAATTTCCCAGATTTCTGATCAAACCCTAGTCTAAATGTTGCTTTTAAAGGTATTTTTAGATGACATTCAAATTTAAATAAGTAGGTTTTGGGAAAGCAAATTATACCCCCACCATAGTGTGACTGGGTGAGTGGGCCTCATCCAAATAGTTGAAGACCTTAACAGCAAAAAGACTGAAAATCTCTGAGAAAGATGAAATTCTTCCATCAGATTGTCTTTGGACTTGAGTTGCGACATCAGTCCTTTCTGGAATCTACAGCTTGCTGGCCTACTCTGCAAATTTAGACTTGCCAACTTCATAATTTTATGAACCCAATTCATCCTATCTAATAAAGAGAGAATATGCTAATTGTCCCACACACCATCACAAAGATGGAAGCACCCACAGCCAATAAGAAGGGAACATGCTAATTGACTGCTCTACCCTCAAAGATGGTGGTACTCATAGCCAATAAGGAGGGAAATGCTAATTGATTGCCACACCCTCAAAGATGGGGGCGCCTATAGCCACAAGATGTCAGTTCCCAGTACCCTCAACCCTTACAGTGTGGCAGCATGCTGCAAAGCCAGGCCTGCTCCCAAGCAGACTCAGCCACTCCATGCACCAGCCTTCAGACTGCCCCAATTCCTTCACACCCCCAGCTGCCCAGGGCCGGCCCAAAGCGCTGTCAAGCCTCAGATGGAGGCTGCCCAGCTGATGCCTGAGGCACAGGCAAGCCTCAGATGGTGGCTGCCCAGCCTCCCAGGGCCACCTGAGGCTCAGGTAACCAGGACTGGCCAAGGTTTGTGCTGCTGGCAGTGGTAGCAGCAGAGGTGTGATAGGGTGTCACCTTCTCCTGATCCCAGGGTCACCTCTCACCCCTGAGGGCTCCCAGACTGTAAGAGGGGCAGGCTGGGCTGAGAGTCCCCCCTCATAAATTTTCATTCACGGGGCCTCTAGTATATATATACAAATTTTGTTCAGGGGTAGGGTCCCTAGGCCTAGCCAGAGATCAAGGCCAATCTATGGGGCAATCAAAGGAGTGATTGGAGTGCCCCTGCTGGCACCTGACATGGCTGGCCTGGGGTCTGCGGGCCCCTGGTGGTCAGTGCATGTCATAGCAGCTGGTAATTCTACCATTCAGTCAATTAGCATATTAGGCTTTTATTATACAGGAGATATATATGATAATAATAATGATATACATACATATATAGATATTATTGTTTTATTTCTCTGGAGAACCCTGACTAACACAGTCTGTACATCAAAACATACAATGACACATCTAATATTTCATCACATAGTTTGATGTTACTTGAAAGTAGTTATAATAATCATTTATATTGAACATAGTTGAAATTCAACTTGGAAAAAGAAACTAAAGGATCACACAGTTTGTAACCACTCCACAGCACTGATCAGAAAGATATTTCCACTGAATAAAAAGTTCCTACCATAATTTTCTGAGCCTACTTCCATCAGCCTCCACAGTAGGGTAAGGAATATATGATCTCAGATTCATATCTTGTCAGTTAAGCATCAGGTCAGCTTGAGTGTTACCAATATTATGAAAAGGTACCTAACTTTCTATAAACATATATGTCATACAGCATGACATCTAGCTCTCCTTTTGTGGTCCAATTCTTGAATTTGTGTCATGGTCTTGACTTTCATGACTCAGTGCATCATAAATTTCAATTTATCTTTTATTTTTCCTCCAGATACTCAACTTTAGCCTTGAACCGCTATTGTCTCCTGTCAGTCTCTTCTGAGCCTATGTGTTCCTTGGCAACATATCTATCTGATATCTATCTCTGGATTTCCTTAATCCCAGTTCTCCTGAAGTTTACATTCCTTTGCTTCATATGGCCTACCTTAGTGGATTTATCTGCTATCAATGTTCTTGGTATCATTCTGTGCCTTTTGACCATCTGACTGCTTGCTAATTGTACTTCGGTTCTGGAAGGAAGTATCATTGATGCAATTCAAAGACTGCCATCAGGTTTATGGAAGCTATATTAGATTAAGTTGGCCCAAGAAGTTGGGCTATTTTGTCATATATGAGAGAAGGAAATTAATACAAATGACCCAGATTAAAATGTTTAAAAATATAGTTTATATATTAACTCAAAATATTTTAATGTACAAATTGTATCTTTATCCCATAGCTGAAGAAAATAAGCTGATTTTTCTGGAAAATCTCCAAAAAAATGTTTAAAAACAATAAGGTAAATAAAATATATAATTTTACAAATGTGCTATAGTAGACAAATTTATTGATTTCAGAGAGCACAGAGGCGGGAGAGAAAGATAGAGACATCAGTGATGAGAATCATTGATTGGTGCCTCCTGCATGCCTCACAATGAAATCAAGCCCAAAACTTGGGCATATGCCCCAACCAGGAATCAAACCATGACCTTCTGGATCATAGGTCAATGCTCAATCACTGATCCATGCTGACTGGGCTTTACCTATATTTTAAATACTACACCAGAAGGCACTGCTTCAAAAAAAGGTAGGATAATGATCTTATAATGCCAGTATTTTTTGAGTCATCTGACACACATCAGGCTGTATTAAAAACATTGAAGATTATCTTATATAATAAAGAGCTAATATGCAAATAGTCATCTCCCCCTCACATCGTAAAGCAGTACCGACTCAGACACTCAACACTGGGAAAAGAGGAATGGGGACCAGACAGAGACAAATGAGCTTGTGAGAGAGGAATGGGACCAGCCAGGCACCAATGAGCTTGCAAGAGAGGAATGGAGACCAGTCAGGCTGCAGCCCATGAGAGGAAAAGCTGCTTACCCCAAAGTCCCAGGTGCCAGAAGCTGCACCTGCACCTGCAGCCTGAGATAGAGATAAGCCACATGCCCTGTGGTCCTGGGACCCAGGGGCTGTACCTATGCCTGCAGCCCAGCCCAGGAGATGGACAAGCCACATGCCCCATGATCCTGGGCACCAGTACCTGCAACTGTGGCCTGGGAGAGGGACAAACCACCCACCCTGCAGTCCCAAGTGCCAGTTCCTGTGGTTGTTGCCTGGGCAAAGCCACCCACCCACAGTACCCTGTGGCTGTGACTGGCCCAAATAAAGCTGGCCCAGGCCCTGGGTGTGTATGGTCAGTCAGAGGGAGGCAAGCCCAGATCCCAGGTTTCTGTGACCAGTCAGAGGAGGGAATCCTGGGTTCCAGGTGTGAGGAAATCCAGAGGTGGTTAGATGCAATCAGGCCAGCAGGGGAGCAGTTAGGGGTGATCAGCCAGGCTGGCAGAGGTGGTTAGGGGAGGTCAGAGGGCAGTTGTCAGGGACCAGGCAGTTGGGGGTTGGCGGTTGGGGGTGACCAAGTCTACAGGAGAGGGCATTTAAGGGTGACCAGGCTGGCAGAGGAGGGCAATTGGAGGCAACCAAGCCTATAGAGGAGTGCAGTTGGGAGAGACCAGGCCTACAGGGAGGGCAATTGGGGCTCCTATCCTTTGTGGTTCAGTTCAGGCCAGCAGGGGAGAGCAGTTAGGGGCAACAAGACTGGCAGGGGCAGGCAATTAGGCGCAATTGGTCAGTTAGTGGAGGGTAGATGGAGGCAATCAGGCCAACAGAGAGCAGTTAGGCATGGATCAGGTGGACAGGGTAGTGGTTAGGGGGGATCAGGCAGGCAGGCAGAAGCAGTTAATGGCAACTGGGCAGGCAGGCAGGCTGGCTAGCAGTTAGGAGCCAGCAGTCCAGGATTGTGATCAGGTCTAAACAGCAGCCACACAGTGATTGGGCCTAAACTGGCGGTCGGACATCCCCCAAGGGGTCCCAGATTGGAGCGGGTGCAGGCTGGGCTGAGGGACATGCCCCCCAGTACATGAATTTCATGCAACGGACCTCTAGTCTTATCTAATAAAGAGGGAATATGCTAATTGACCCTCACACCATCACAAAGATAATGGCACCCAGAGCCAATAAGGAGGGAATATACTAATTGACTGCCCCTCCCTCAAATATAGTGGTGCCCACAGCCAATAAGAAAGGAATATACTAATTGACTTCCCTACCCTCAAAGATGGGGGCACTGACAGCCAAAAGATGGAGGCGCCCATTCTCCTCAGCCCTGCTGGGGTGATAGGCACACAGCATCACTGGGCCCACCCCCCAGAAGGGCCTGGGCATTCCACACTCTGCCTCTAGAGACCCCAATCCCCTCAATCCCCCAGCTATCCAGGGCTGGCCAGAGGCACAGGCAAGCCTCAGATGATGGCTGCCTGGCCTCCAAGGGCTGGCTCAAGGTGCAGGCAAGTTTCGGTTGGCAGCTGCCTAGCTGACGCCCAAGGTGCAGGCAAGACTCGGATGGCAGCTACGCAGCCGACCAGGGCCATCCGTGGCTCAGATAACCAGGGCTAGCCGAGGCTTGCACTGCTGGCAATGGCAGCAGCAGAGGTGTGATGAGGCATTGCCTCACACCCCTGAGGGCTCCCAGACTGTGAAAGGGGGCAGACCAGACTGAGGAACCCCCCCTTCAGTGCATGAATCTTCATGCACTGGCCCTCTAAAAATACATAATGTATGATCATAAAACACTGTAAATGCATTCTGAAGAATAGTTTCTTATTGCTGTTAAAATCCATACTGGGCCTGGCAGTGTGGCACAGTGTTTCAGCTATGATCTAGTAGGTCATGGTTTGATTCCCAGTGAGGGCACATGCCCAGGTTCTGAGCTTGATCCCAAATCAAGGGAATGCAGGATGCAGCCATTCAGTGATTCTCTGTCATTAATGATGTTTCTATCTCTTCTTTTCCCTTCCTCTCTGAAATTAAGAAAAAAAAATCCATACTGGGCTGATCCTGACTAAGGTGATCACCTTAAACAAACATGTCATGTCAGACATGTTCTAATTGAGGGTTATTTTTTCACTAATAAAATTACTACAAGACTCACATGAATGGTAGTGATGGCTGAGACCCTGGCAAGAAAAAATGTTCACAGTAAAAAAAATAAACATAGCAAAGTTTATATAGTAAGAATAAACACTGCAAAATAAAAGAAAATGTGTTTTTAACACAATTATACATATAATTACATATAATTACATATTTCTGTTTCTGGGATTCTTAACCTAGGACTACTCAAGATCTAAAATACACCTATACATATAAAGAGGTAATATGCTAATTTGTCCATTAAGGTGTCCCAGCCATGACCAGTCTGTGGGCAGAAATGGGGGTGGGGACTTCCATCCCCAGTGCTAACATCATGCTGTCTGAGTGCGCCCCCACCCAGTGCTGAGGTGAAGTTGCCTGCCTGTATCCCCAGCAAGATACGTGACACTGCCTGTATGAGTCCCCGTTTGGTGTTGATGTGACACTGCAGGGGGGGGGAGGGGCGGTTGGGATTGACAGGGAACCTCAGGCCACACCCAAGGTCCCAGCATGAGGCCAGGGGATTTCTGGTGGTTGTGCCCTCCACTCTGGTGCTAGGCCAGGAAACCTCAGGCTGTACTCCACCCTGGAACCATGCCAGGTGACCTCAGGGTATGCCCCCTGCCCCTTGATGCGGGATCTCAGGCCACATCCCCCACCCCAGCTCCGGGCAGGGAGAACTCATACCGTGCTCTCTGCTTGGCAGGGCTTCACAGGGCACCTCAGGTTGTACTCCCCATCCCGGTGCTGGGGCAGGAGACCTCATGCTGCACCCCCTGTCTCAGCACTGAGATAGGGGCCCTCAGGCCATATGCCCCGCCCAGCAGGCCTTGACAGGGGAACTGAGGCTGCAACCTCCATCCAGCAGGACTTGATGGGAGACCTGAGACTGCTCCCACCCACCCAGTGCAAAGCTGAGGGACCCCAGGCTATGCCCCCCACCCAGAGGAGCTTGGCGGGAGTAGGGCCAGCCAGGTCTAGGTCTCACCCAATGGGGATGGGGCTGACCAGGTCTGGATTTCCTGTATTTTCAAAGTGCATGTGGGTGCTGAGCAGAGACTTGACTCTAGGTTCCACAGCATGCTTCAGACTCTGACATTAGGGAGACATTATATACATTGTATTACTTTCCTTTCATTTGACACTTCTATTAAAGAGAAAGGGAAATTAGCAATACTAAATATTTCTTCTAATTAATTTCCTTTTTTGTGATTAATAAACTTATATAAAATTAAATTGTATGACAGTGTAAAACAACATAAAACATGCCAGCATATGCTCACCACCCAAATATATTCTTGTTATATTTTTAACAGATTTCTTTCTTTTTTTATTTATATTTTTTTATTAATGTGTTATATGTATACATATTTTCTCATTGCCACCCATCTCAGGCATACCCTAAACCCCCAGTGTCTTGTCTTCATTGATTATATTTATAGGCATGCATACAAGTCATTTGCTTGATTTCTTATCTATCCCACCTCTCCTTAAACTTCCTGATATAATTTGACAATCTGTTTGATGCTTTACTGTCTCTGTATCTATCCTTTTGTTCATCCGTATATAATGCTATTTATTATCCACAAATGAGTGAGATTATGTGGTGTTTCTCCTTCATTGACTGGCTTATTTCACTTAGCATAAGGCTCTCCAGTTCCATCCAGGTTGCTGCAAATGGTAAGAATTCCTTCTTTTTACTGGCAGCATAGATTTCCATTATATAGATGTACCATGGTTTTCTGATCCACTCATCTACTGACGAGCACCTACGCTGTTTCCAAATTGTAGCTATTGTAAATTGTGCTGCTATGAACATAGGAGTGCTTAAATCCTTTCTGATTGGTGTTTGTGATTTCTTAGGATAAGTTCCTAAGAGTGGGATTGCTGGGTTAAATGGGAGATCTATTTTTAGTTTTTTGAGGAAACTCCATATTCTTCTCAACAGTGGCTACACCAACCTGCATTCCCACCAGCAGTGCACAAGGGTTCCTTTTTCTCCGCATACTCAACAACACTTGTCATTTGTTGATTTGTAGATT